>JADLZN010000545.1:0-303491 GCA_018155175.1 Sinocyclocheilus anophthalmus
GCGCAAAACTACATTTTTGAACAGTCAATAGCAAATACTTAAACTCCTCTCCTAGGTTCACGAAAACGGTCGTCCATAAAATGCATGCTGTTCTGTTGTAAGTAATCTTAAATATTTCTAAATGCATCTACTTTCGGAAGGCCTAATAAAGTGCTTTTGCTTTTGTCTAGAAACACACAGCGTCTCCCTGAAATGCTGCTTCAACACTAACTGGGTTACTGAAACCACGCCTTCTTTCTTCGCGTGCACATTTGGGCGCATTATGCTAATGTTTCCACATAGTGAGGTAGATATGTGGGGGGCGTGTTTAGAACGAGCCGTTTTAAGGGGGGCGTGGCAGAGTCTTAACTTTGATAAATTATCTCTTTGGTTTTGAGACTTTAGTCTTTGCAACTTTACGTATCTTCTTTATGCACCAAGAGCTTGTATAACAACTCCAAAGAGAAAAGAAAAATTGAAAAATCGCATCATATGACCCCTTTAAGCAGCACAACTGATTTAAATATTGAGCTGTTTAAAGAGCAGGTCATATGGGTTTTTTAAAAATATATCTTTTGCCGTTTATAATGTAGCTATCCTTAAATGAAAAAAATCTGCAAAGTTGTTAATCAAAAAAAAGTGCATGATAAATAAAGATATTGCCTCTCAAAGAGAGAGTCGATTCTGGATCGCCTTAACGAGTCGTCATATTTTCGAATCTTTTGCCTGTTACCAGTATACGTCACTGGGTAACACATTTGCATAATCCCCGCCTGCCCGCGAAATATGAACAGAGTCTGACCTGCCCACAAACACTTCCGCTAGTTAGTGTGTTTACATCATGTTGAGAAGACGCTGTGTTCAAGGATACCACAGAATTACAATTCGATCCTTTTGTTGTGTGCATGTCATTTTATCAATGACTGCTTTTCTAATCTTGGCTTTTATCTTCGTCGGTTTCTAATTTTCTTTATTTGGACTAACAAGCTCTCCAAACCACAACTTGTAAGTACGATTGATACGTTATGTGTGCTTTTTCAATTGAGTGCTCAAAATATCATGTTTTTGTGCTAATATGTGATGTACACCTAGTGCAGCTTTAGGTTTCCAGGTAAAGCACGATATTACTGAAGTAGTTCTGATAATTCGCTGTGAACCCACTATTTCCTAAGAATGTGTCGATTAATGTAGACTGACGTTGTTCTAATTACTTCGTTTAATAATAAAGAATGTAGTGTAGCACACAGACTTCATAATCACTGTGAAATTGCCGTTTATTTTGCTGCCGAACATGCGCTTAGGCTAGTGTATATAGCCCGCTAGTGTTATACGGGAGAACGAGCGAGTAGTTTCGGCTGCTGCGCCTTTGAACGCCTCCGTCTGTCTTCTTGATGTCAAAGTTAGAGCAATGATTGCGTCTTCTGTCTGTCATTCTTCAAACATTACAGTAGACATATTTTGGTTACCAATGTATTGTTTTCATCAGTTAGCCAACTTTTACACCTCGCTAACGTATCCCCACTTTATTGTTTAAGTGTTCACAGTTTAGCAGCTAAACTTTAGCTGTGGGCACGATTCGCTTGCATAAGTGTTTTTGTATTTTATGTCATTATTATAAGAACGGATTGGAGCAATATATTATTTTTTATGTAAAGGTGCTTTGTCAATGTTAGTGCTCGCTAACTTGCTCAAGGACTCCTCTCTGTGCTAATCACAACAGGCTTGGCCAGCTGACCAATCAGAGCAGAGTAGGCTTATGGAAGGGAGGGGTTTGCTCCGAAGTTGCTTGGAACTAATGTTTCGAAATCATTGGCAAACGACTCTAGTATTAAATGTATATTCTGAGAAAATTACAATGTTTTCTGACCTTAGATGCATTTAAACCTGTTGTAGGGGACTCCAACACAATATTAGGACACTTTAAAATACCATATGACCTGCTCTTTAAGAAATATTTCTTGAGCACCAATCAGCATATTAGAATGATATCAAGGATCATGTGACACTGAAGACTGGAGTAATGACGGCTGAGAATTCAGCTTTGCTATCACAAGAATAAGTTATATTTAAATAGAAAACACAATATATATATTTTCCAATATTGCTTTTTTTACTGCATTTTAATCAAATAAATGCAGCTTTGATGAGCATAAAAGACTTTACCATTAAAAAATATATGAACCCCAAAAATTTAACTTTTAAATGGTTTGTAACCCCGAAATGAAATGAAAATAAATCACAATTGGTCACTTGTGATCAGAATATATGAGCGGCGTGGAGGGTCAACAATTTCTCCTCCGCACTCCAAGCATTCAATAATCACTTCAGCATTTCCAGCTCCTCGCTCAACTGATCAGAAACACTGCTCTGCCTTCGCTCCATGATGAAATTTGTGGCTAAAGTATTTCATTATGTTTTGAAATATCACAAAGTTCTGTTCAGAACTTATATTAAATGAAAAATAAATACACAATACTAGAAGAATAGTTTAAAAAAATTAATTTATCAAAATTATTTCATCAAAAATATCTTAATTTGTGTTCCGAAGATGAACGAAGGTCTTACGTGTTTGGAATGAAATGAGGGTGAGTAGTTAATGACAGAATTTTCATTTTTGGGTGAACTATCCCTTTAATGCCCAAGTTGTACACTGGCCAGGAGTGACAGTGGTGTGTGTGTTCATGATGCATGTGTGATCGTGTAAATCTGTGTTTGTGGGTGCAGTGGTTCTCTAATATAAATAGACTTCTGCAGTGAGGGACATGAATCATCTTTAGACTCAGGCATTTTGCGGCAAATGTGAGATGAGACACCATGTTTGTGGACTTGATCTATTGGAAATACATGCGTGTTCCTCATCATTCAAATGAACGTCACTCATTCTGACTGCTCACTGCCAAATGACAAACCCACGCTCAACAATATCACTATATTAATACAATGCACACTCACATCAGATGTGTACTTGCGTGCGTATATGCATGAACAATGTTTACTCCAATTTGTGTTCCTTTAGAGCAAAACCTCTTTCTTTTTGACAGATCATTGAGTCAGCTGAGCAGAATCATCATGCAGTGTCCAAAAAATAATAATGTATGGGCTCCGTAGGATTTCCTTGGAATAGTCATTATTATAGCAGTTTAGCTCGATGCTGCTATGAAAATATCTGTACTATTCTACGATGCAGTACTTTTATCATAAATTGAATCAGTGCTGTGTATTTCCATACATGATTTTGCACAGCTTTAGTTCCATACTGAAAATTAATGTGTGGAGTTGAAATACTGGCCGATCAATTAGGCTCCAATTTAGGACATATCAAGCTTTTCTAGCCCCACACTTTTTGTTGCATTCTGCTCAGCAACATGCCCATTCAAGCTCAGAACTGTCTGATACCTGGATCAAAAATCTAATAATTCCCATTCATCTTAATTTCAACATAATAACTTCAGAATGGCTGTCAATTCTGAAAGATGCTTTTGAGCAGCAGAATGGTAGTTAAAGGTTTGGAATAATTATGATTTTTTAAATTGAGGTTAATATTTTTGAAAGAAGTCTCTAATGCCCACCAAGGCTACAATTATTTTGAGCACCGAATCAGCATCTAACATGATTTCTGAAGTTCATGTGACTGGAGCATGGCTGCTGAAAATGCGCTTTGCATCACAGGACTCATTTATTTAAAAAAATATTTATTTTCAAAATATATCTTCTATATATATTGATCAAATATGCAGTCTTGGTAAGCATAAGAGACTTTTCATCCTTTTCAAACATTTAAAAAACCTTAATTATTCCAATCTTTTGACCGGTAATGCATATCTAATCCTGAGAATGCAATTAGCACTGAAGGGTTCACTATGTGACACTCACTCTGAACTGGCCTCCATTCCCATCATCCAGTTCTAAAATGTAGCCATCCACAGCAATGGTGGAGAGAGGCGGCTGTTTCCACGACAGAGTCGCACTGTTGGTTTGAGTACAGCACTCCTCTAACTGAAGAATAGGAGCAGCTGGAACTAAACACACACAAAAAGCCACAAACAAAGGCAGACTGGGTTATTTTGGGTCCAGTGTTCTGTCTTACTGTGTCATTAAGGAAAGCCATGCAAAAAAATGAAACACACCCTCTCACGCACACACAGACTCACCCTTCATCTGGACGAAGTCTAACTGGTGTATGGTCTGCAGCAGGGGTCCGCTGTCCAGCGTCAGGTCAAAGTCACTGCTCATGCGAGGGGTCAGAGAACCCTTCCCCCACTGATTCTCCGTCATATGGACCCGTCTTATCAGAGCATCTGAGATCTGCACACACACACACAGACTGTGATTCAGAATATATTACACGGCATTAAGTCAAATTAATGAAGTGTTGCCATCATGTAAATGTATGACCTTCTGTTAATTTAATAAGAATCCTTGGAGCAAGAAACATTGTAGCAGAAAAGTTTTGAAAGGCAAGGTGTCATTGAGCAAGAGTGCTTGTATTTGAGGAAAAGTTTTATAGGATCACACACTTTTTAACGAATATATTTCCATGACCTTTCCATGCCCTCTCCACTCATTTATGAGTAATTTCTAGGCAGTTTTCCATTTGTATATCTAGTCTTTTTTAATCTTAGTGAATTGTACAAAAGTCTTCACCAAGGTCCTCAAGAGACCAATGATGTTACACTGGCTTACAACCAGTTTTGCACAACACTCACAAAGAGCAATATAATAATATCTACTAGTATAGATATTAAAGTTCTGGCCAACAACAATAAGCCAATTATTTTATTATTATTGATACTTGAAAAAAGGCCGCTATTAAAATATTTTAACCTGTTGTGAATATATATTAAATGTATTTTCTAATATATAAAAATATAAACTACTATTTTTTATAAAATTTAAAAATGAACACTATAAATTAATTCAAATACTTTTTAAAAATATCAATGACTGTAACATCGCCAAACATAGATTAAACTATGGCTGATGACTATTATTTTAATAATAATTTGTCTCATTTATTTTTATAATTAGTATTACTTCATTTTTTTCAAATAAAAACACACTTTTGTAAAAAATACAACTGCTTTAAATGCTACAAGTGAAGTTGGCATCACAAATTATATATTTTTATTACATTACAGATTTAGATTAATTTTGAGATTTGCTAAAAATAAGACTATTATTTTTTAAATAAAAAAGTAAAAAAGTTTTAAAAAAATAACTTAAATGAGTGTTCGATGATGGCAAAGGTAATCCAAATAAAAATAAAATAAAAACTGATAAAAGGAGCATGCAGAAATATCTAATACTGACCAATACAGAAAAATAAAAAATGAAATATGGTACCAATACATATGTTTCACCCCTAATATCTAACCAATTAAATATTTTAGAGCAGAGCAAAGGTTGAGGAAAACACTGCAGTGCACTCTGACGAAGGACTTCATTGACCAATAAGAATTTCAGAGAAGCGGTCCAGTCTTTGGAAATCCAATTTGCTCTACTGAAAACTGATTTGGATCTTGGTACATCCTTAAAATAGCTGATGCATTCCCATCCATTAAAAGTTTAATCTGATCTTTCTCTAGTGTATAATCATCCTAACTTTCTGGCCCGTGTCAGCAGATGAGGTTTATTAGTGTGATACTAAAAGGGCCAATGACCTGGAGGAAGCCGCTGGGATCGTTTTCTTTGATAACTTCCAGACAGTATTCCATTAGTCCTGTGGTCTGCCTCAACTTCAGCGTGCAGTGGGATATCTGATCACGAACCACCTGAGACAAAAAGAAAGAGAAGGAATGAATTCATGATAACTGTGCTGTGGTAGGGTTGCTAGGCAACAGAAAGACCAATTGTCAGCATCCTCTCTGAGCAGCAAACACATAACTGACCTTTTACAACAACAAAAAAAACATATTAAAATCCATTTGCACTTCATGTCTGCTATTTCAGTGGATTAATGTATGTGTCCTTGTGTGCCACTCCAACTTCTACTTAAACCTACCAGTTACATCTCCTTTACATGATGCACAAGTACACACTAATACACACACACATGTCCTCCAAAGCTGCAGACAGTCTCAGAGAGCATTTAACCACATTGAATGATTCAAACATAAAACACTTCACATGAAAGCCATTCAAATCCAAACAGTATGAGACAGAACCAGACAGAACTGAATAAATGCAGTCTCATCTCGCAGAGCCACTGGTCAAAACTAGAACCCCAACATCTTTGTAACCATGGGAACAGGCCTGTGGCAGTATGGAGACAAGAAAGGAGAATAGGCCTATAAAAGATGCTAGCAAAAGCACCAATGCTCAAATACTAGACCAGGACCAGTACAATTGTAACATTACATTTCCCTTCATAACTCACAAATATATGTGTCATCTTTCAATGTAAAAAAACAAACATCTATATATGCCAAAAGTAACAGTAACATTAATTGACTTGAAAAGTAAAAAGTGAAAAGTAGACCACAATCTTAATCTAACTAAAAACTATAACTGAATAATAATGCTTCACTGGAGGAAGCATCATTATGGATTTGTTATATATTTTGGCCAGAGCCAAAGAACAGTTTAGTTAAAGTGCTTAATGATTGGATTTTTGTTTCTACAACACACTAGATTTTTACTTACAAGCCGTTAATGATGGACTGGAGTTGTTTGATTATTTGTGGATTATTGGAAGTTTTTCCTTTTGGACTCTCATTTTCTGACGGCACCCATTCACTGCAGAGGAATCCATTGGGCAGCAAGTGATGTAATGCTAAATTTCTACAAATCTGCTCCAATAAGAAACAAACTCATCTACATCTTTGTATGACACAAGGGTGGGTAATTTTCAGCAATTTATTTATTTTGCTTGAACTATTTTTGACAATTAAATTTAGCTTAAAAATTCTCACAAAATGATACAATTTTACTCAGTTTTTTTTTTCAGAGAGAAAGAGAAATCTACTGCAAATTAGTTGAGTTAAAGTTTTTGACTCTACTAAAGCATAAAAATATCATAATATATTTGCAGATATTTAAGAAACATGTTAAGTTAACATACTTGTTTATCTGAAAAACAATGCTACAGACAGTTATTCTCCTTTGAAAATGTGCGTTCCGGGCCGGAATGTGGCCTTTGTTTTGGTTTGTGAAACCCGTCCACTGCCAGTTTACCCAATTGTATTCGGCACCCGGGTTGCCAGTTGGCGGAAAACACAGCATATTTAATTTCATTCATCGTCAAGTGTGCTCGTTCCTGTTTGTGTCGTCAATCTGGCAATCTGCGTGTGCATCAAGTCTGAGGAGGAGGAGCTGGGTGAAAAAAACCCCTCTCCAATATATGCAATACCTAGTTCAACCACTATTTGTCAATCCTACATACAGCACCTTTAATTTAATCACTCAAGCTGGTTTGTTATTAAAGAAATTTAGAGTTTTTTTTAAATGCTTTTGTCATTTAATTGAAAAAAGGGTGGATTAAAGATTATATAAAACTTAAAAGAAATGGTAAGCACTAAAAGCACCTCAAATATGCAAATCAACTTTTACATTTGCATACATTTCAATCTGGACACGTCATTTAACAACTACCCAAAATCAGGGTCATGTTAGTGCATTATAGATGAACTGACTAGAATTCTTAAGACTGCTTAACAGCACACTGAATTTACATTTAGTTTCTTTCAGCTGCATTTCAACCAAAGAGAATTGCAGCACACTAACTATAGATGCAGTCTCACTGGATCAGCCTGGGATTCAGAGTCTGATTCAAGAACACAATGACTCGAGGTTAAACCTAATATCTCCGTGTTAATAGCCCAGATTTGTATCCATTAAGCTGCATTCCCCCCATGAAAGAAACCCTTTTTATATGGCATAGAAGCTTTGGCTAGAAACAGGCTGTTTTGACACATCAGCAATGGCTGCTGATTAGCCCTGCTGCCTAAAGCATTCTGAGCAATCGGAGTCCATTCTGAATCCAACTTTGGCAGAAAAGAGATTTAATGAATTTTTAAATGGAAAATAGGAATTATCCACAGTGCCCAGTCATCTGTTGCCCTAATACAGAAATGTGTTGAGATTTCCATGAATGTAAGTTAAACACATTTTAATAAATCAAACATTAAATTAAATTCTATCATCATTTGCTCGCCCTCAAGTCGTTTCGAACCCGTATGGCTTACTTTCTTCTGCTAGAGTCAAAATAAGATATTTTTAAGAATTCTGATAACAAAACAGTTTCTGTTCCTATTGATTTATTTTTGTATATCTTCTTTATATATATCTTATTTTGTGTTCCACAGTAGCAACAAAGTCTGACAGGTTTGGAATAATATTTTTGGGTGGACTATGTGTTTTCAATGTATTTTACTGTAGTTCTATTTCTACAAAGCTAAAAAAAATGTAATAAAAAAATAATCCTCTTGCAATTGAAAAAAAAAAAACTTGTTAATTTAATTAATTCATCACTTCTATTAAAAAGCTTTAAGGTGGCACTCGCTAAACCTCCAATTAAGAAATCAAATAGACTTTTAATAATTAGTAATTAGTAAAAACTTAATTAGCACCAGATCCATTTTTACCTTGAAAATAGTACAGAGATCTGTCATTCTGCTTTTGTTGTTTATTAATGAACTCCTAAAAATGAGGAATGAAACCCAATAACTGAGAAATGAATGTTGCATGTCATCTCTTTAAAAACTCTAGAAACAGCAGGCTGGATAATTGGTTTATGCTTTTAACCATCTTGCCGTGTTCTATATGATAATGCATATCTCTATGCAAGAGTTCCTGCTGCCCTGTAGTTCATCTCACTACACTCCACAAATCCGTAAAAATACTATATGGCTCAATAATATAAAGGAATTTTCTGTATTGATATTTCACAGGTGTTTTACTCATATTTTGAATTAAATATTAGATTGTGTTTTAGGTTTTAAAGGAACTTCCATAAACTTTCACAGAAAATACCTGTCAAACTATACTACCTTTTCATTTTCTACATATTTATTTTTCTTACAGTGTACAATTCTTGTCACTTTTATGTAAAACAAGCGGCATACTATATTTATCTTAGAGATTAACTTTGGGGATGTTTTGTGTGGTTGTGCTTACTGTGAGTTTGTGTTCATGTTCTTTGGTTACTCTGCTGAGAAGCTGAGCTTTCCTGCGGTTGAGAGCTTCAATCAGAGCATCACACTGGGCGACCAGACATGCCTCGAATTCAACTCCATTCTCCTGAAACACAAGGTGAGGAAAAAATCAGATCATAAAAGTTGATATAGCACTGCACAGGTGTGTGTACGAGTGCATAAGTGTTAGTGTGTGTCACTGCTGTACCTGTATGTGTTGTACCATATTTCTGAGCTGCACCAGGAACTCTTTGGCCTCTGTGGCCCGATCAGACAGAACATTTAGTGCTTGAGAGAGCTGTCCCTGGAAATATAAAGACAGAAGGAGACAGAGATGTGAGAAGATATAGGAAGAACTATATATAAAGAGCAATTGAACATTACTAACCTAATTTTACTAAAGTTCTAGTAATGGACTTAGGTTATGTGTGAACCTTTCTAAAGCTTTTTGGATAAACCAGTTCCAAAATCTAACAACAGAGAGGGGAAGTGACATAATTTGTGAGAGGTTAGTCATTAAATCTGTCATTTAAAGAGTGGGTGAGAGAATAGGAAGAGGAGTCAATGTGTGTGCGTCAGGCAAAGTGAAAGAATGTTACTATAGAGTGGGAAAAATATCCCATTATAAATGCTCTCACATTGCTATGGCAACCATCCGCCAAGAGACCTCCACTTTCATTTGTGGTCTGTTCTCAAACGAGGAACAAAAATGAGAGAACAAGGAATGAAACACAGTGCTCCAAATTTCATTCTATGGCCTACATACTAAATCACAGCCATATACACTACAGCATTACGCACTAGAACATTACATACTAGAGTCCTACATGACAGCCTCACACACTAAAGCCCAGCACATTACAGCATTACACACTAAACTAATACATAACATCCTAGACATTCTAAAGTCCTACGATGAGAACCCAGCAGGGGCAATGTTACAGAAACATCCTATCTTAAGCATTTGTCCTAACTGAGAGCTGAAATCACCATTGTTGCACTCTAAAAACATGCTAGGTTAAATATAACCCAGCGCTGGGTTAAAAAGGGACAAACCCTCTACATTTACAGCATTACACACTAAACTAATACATAACATCCTAGACATTCTAAAGTTCTACGATGAGAACCCAGCAGGGGCAGTGTTACAGAAACATCCTATCTTAAGCATTTGAGAGCTGAAATCACCATTGTTGCACTCTAAAAAATGCTGGGTTTAAAGGACAAACCCGCTATTGGGTTGTTTTGACCCAGCGGATGGGTTGTTTTGAGTCAAAACAACCCAGTAGCTGGGTTTGTCTCTTTTTAACCCAGCATTTTTTAGAGTGTGCTAAACAGATAGGACAGGATTCTAGAGTTTGGTTGCTTCTGTAATAAGGGCCCAGTTTCTACAAACCCATTAGTTAAATAATTAGGGCAAAACACCACAGGCAAAAACATTGTTTTTTTCTTGCACTGGTCAATTTTGAGATTTTAGGCTGTTGTCATGTCTTATTTCAGACTAGTGGAAAGAAAACATCCAAAATACACATTTAAGAGTTTATTATACTTTATGCATTGGCATCTGCAGATTTGAATTGAAATGCATATCTTTAAAAGGCAATTTTATCAAAACAAGTTTTTTTCCTGCACAGAGTCAGAAATCTCCACTTCAGTAACACGTGCAGACGGCAAGTTCAAAAGTTGAACTCCTATTTATATTCTGAAGTGTCTTTTTTTTACAGAGGGGTTGTTCATATATCATTCACCTAATTTATATCACATTTTATTTCTAAAAATATGGAGAAAATGTATTTCTGTAAAAACCTTTAACTTTGTCAACAAAATGAAATAAGAATTTTGAACCTGGCTTTATCCAATGTTCAAATTTCCATTTGAAAATGTATGCATATTAGTGCATATTTAATTAGATAATGCCTCATTTGCATATTTAAACATAACACTTCAGAAAACATGTATTACAAAACAATTGTCTTAATGTATTGTGATTAATCAACTTGGGATGTATGGTGATATCTATTAGTTAACATTTATTCCACACTCACATGCAGTGTCTTACCTTGGTCTTGCCAACAACTGTAAAGGTATTATCACAAGAGTTCTCTTACCTTGAAGGAGTTAGTCACAATGGGATAATGGGATTGGTAAAAAGGGCAACAAGAATATTTGGGAAACATGTTTAGAACCAATCTTTTTTTCCCAATTTCCATTTGACTGCGCTAGTGGTGCAAAATTGCATACTTTGAGAGAAAAGATGAAAATCATCCATCTCTGCTCTGGAACAGATTGAAATCATCATTCTGCTGCATTTGAACTTTACTATAAATCTTTAGCAATGTATGTTTTGCACTAGTAATAAACCAGTTCCAAAATCGAACGACAGCCTTTTCACTGAAAAATAAACAATTTCTGTTTATAATTTAGTAAACAGTAAGTAAAATCTGTAATGTCTGTAAAATAACCATGCAAAATAAGTGAACTGTTAAAAAATACAACGTTTTATATATAGCATTGTTATATCTGACACCCAGCACTCTAGATATCGACATTGGCCATATGTGGACTACTATTTTACCAATTAAAATATTAAAATTGTACATATTTTGCACTGTTGCAAAAAAGCAGGAATATGACTTTCCGAGCATCAACACATCACAGGCCCCATTTCCTGCTTGCTGTGTAAGTGTCTGTGTATGTAACACGGAAAGATAGATGGAGAAATGGAGAAAAATAGAAGCATATGGTGCCCTGAGGCTACAGCAAATCTACAATCTGTTTAGTGAATGACGAGCAAGTGTCTGCAGTGCGGAAAGAGGGCATTTTCCTCTGATATGAGGCCAGCATGCCAGTGTTCAGTGAAACAGCTACATATGGGACCACAGTAGAGGACACTGATCCAAGATCTGATCTGTGCGTGCATGTGTGTGTGTCCCAAGTGCTAAAAGGGGGAAGCCGTATTTGGGTCTGCCGTGATGCTGCTGCTGTCCCAGATCAAACTGATATTATGCAGCCACAACATCAGACATGAAGCACTGAACAGAGAGTAATGTAACTGAACACACAAAATGACGCAGCTCAACACATGGAGTAATGCAGTGCTCGAAATGAGGGGGTGGACACTGAATAGGAATGGTTTCCTTATGCTGGGTAATTTTTTCTGCTCTCACATCTGTCTGCACCTGAAAATGTCTCCTTACCTACTTCAAAAGTGACAGAGGGTTGAATGTTAGTACCATACAACAGCAGTTAAGCCAAATTACAAAATAAAATGCAACCAAATTCCAGAAATGTACTATTTTTAATTATTTGATTTGATTTCTTGATTAACAGATTTAAAATGTATAGTAATTTATCAGTCAATATTAGATATACATAACTGTTCAACGTTTGGTGTCGTAAGATTTTAATTTGGAAAAAGCTTGCCTTCATTTGATAAAACATACAGGTAAAAACGAATAGTGGAAATATTAAGGACAATGTTTATTTTTTATTAAAATGAATTTATTCCTGTGATCAAGGCTGAATTTTCAGCATCATTCCTCCATTCAGTGTGAGATGATCCTTCAGAAATCATTCTAATATTCTGATTTTTTGCTCAAGAAACATTTCATATTATCAACGTTGAAAAAACAGTTGTGCTGCTTAATATTTTCATAGAAACTGTGATACAAAAAAGATCATTTCCCAAATATTAGCAGCAACTCTGCTTTTAACCTGATTTCAGGATTCTTTGATGAATAGAAAACTCAAAAGAACAGAATTTTTCATCTATCACTCACATAGAGTTAATCTAATACCAATAATTTAATAACATCATTAAAAGTAATCTTCAGCAAATCTCATAATGAATATCAATTTTCATACTAACACTGTGGTACCTTAATACATTTATAGCATTTAAAACGTGTATTAAAAATTTCAGTGTATTAACCAGAATTTTAATATTGCCCATTTAGGTAACACTTTATTTTAAGGTGTCCTTGTTAGACATGCTACATGTACTCAGGGTTCTGGACTATCTGTGTGTGTTTTGTTCCCCGTGACCCAGTTTTTCCTCGTGTTAATTTGTTTCCAGCTGTGTCTATTTTGTCCCTCGTTATCCAGTGTTTAAAAGTCCTAGGCTGTGTCCGAAATCGCCCCCTATACCCTCGTTCACTATTCCCTACATTAGTCCACTAATACAGTTCACTTGAAGGAGTAAATGAAACGGGTAGTGAATTCGGACACTGAGTGCACCGGAAGGAATGCAGCTTTTGCATAGTTTGTGCTTGCTGTTTATTAATAATTTGAAACTAGCAAACTAACAGCTTCAGTAGTAAAATTAAAGGATTTATCTTGAACTCTGTCACGAAAATTATGTATAAACCCTAATCAAACAATTTAATAATCAATTTACAATGAATTTATACCCGTGTTGTACATTGTGCTGTAAGCCATGGATGAGCGTTTTGTAAAAATGAATCTTCTGGCGAGATGCGGGAATTAATTCGGCGCGTGACTCTCACGGTGCATTATGGTTATTCTCTAGCCGTTGAGCGTGCACCAGTTGTACACGTTTTTGCAGTGCATTGTGGGATTGAATGAGTGCACTCGAGAACGTCCACTATGGTTTTGGACACCACTAAAAATGGCTGTTCCCTCAAATAGTGCCCTATTTAAGGGTATAGGGGGCGATTTCGGACACAGCCCTAGTCTGTTCAGTTTGTGTTTGTCAGGTCTGCTCGTTCTCTACGTGTGTTGGCTCAAGCGCCTATTGTGGATTATCTCCTGTGTTTCTTGATTAAAGACTGTTAAATGTTTCCTTGTGACTCCAGCGTGTTCCCTCAACAGCGTAACGTGACAGAAGACCTGACCAAAAACAGTTACCTCTGTGTTTTCCCCTCCGTTTGTTTTCTCATTTTACTCTGTTCCCGTTTTTCCATCATGGATGCCCTCCTGTCACACGGAATCCTCCTCCCTCTGCTGACAGGGGAGAGATCGCTTGGGGCATACTAAAAAGACTGTTCCAGCTGCTAGCTAACACCACCAGCTACCCAGACGACGCGCTGTGCGTTCTACGATGCAAGTTTAAACACTGCATGCAGAGTGCCGTCGTCTGAAGATGGTCCTCGAACGGATTTCACCGCATTTGTTGAGTGGATTCTGGCGAGAAACGGATCACCTCTCATCGTCACTCCCAAGGATGATCTCGCAAGATCCACTCCGGACCCAGAGCCCAGCTCACTATCCCCCCGCTGTGCGGCGCTAAAGCCCGAGCACACCGATAATGGAGAGCCAATTCCCGCCGAGATCAGCGAGCCAGCGCAATGCCGAGTGACTGAGCAGAGGATCGCCCCAGAAGTAGAGCCCAATCCGTCAGACCAGGTGCGAGAGCCGGCTACAATGCCTGCCACGAGGGAGAAAGCCACAGACTGTGTGAGCACAGAGAGGAGCTCCGCCCCCTGCACCGCGGCTGAGGGTGAGCTGAATATGGCGCAGCGAAGTGCCACGCAAGGGAAGGGCTCCATCCCCGAAACCAGTGCAAAGGCCCTCCAGTGCCCTCCAAGAAAGCGCCCCCCACCCCCCCTCCAATGCCAGCTCCTCGTAAGCGCCCTCAATTTTCCGCTCCTCCTGAGTGCCATCCTGTTCCCGTGTTCAGCCTACAGAGGGCTTCCGATCCAGAGTTAAGCCCTGAATGCCCAGAGACTCACAAATGCCCACCCTCTCACCCACTCCTGCCTCCCTATCCACCGCTATTGTCCCTGGCAACCCCTCTCTCGCTCTCAGCCCACCAACGGTACGGGGCGAGCTCCGCGGGTCTGCCATCCTCCAGCGTCGCCATAGCTGGAGAATCCCTCACCTCCAGCCTCCGAGGCCCAGACTCCACCTCGGCCCGTAGACCCAGCAGCTCCACCTCGACTCCTAGCTCCCTCGCCTCCACCATCCCCGTGCGATCCCCAGGCCTCCCCTCGTCGCCGCTCCAACTTTGTCGGACGCGTCGCCCGCCCGCGCCTCAGACTTCCGCTCCCTCGGCTCCACTCGTTGCTCCATCCACCTCTCCATTGGGCTCGCGTCCCCTCCCGTCGGCTCCACCTGGGTCCTCAGTCGCTCCGGCTCCGCCGCAGATCTCCGCCTCAGTCGCCAGAGCCCTCAGCTCCACCCTGGCCCCCCGGATCCTCGGCATCCCCCTGGCTCGTTGGCTTTCCCTCCGTCCTCCGTCTCAGCTCCTCCCCCCCTGCTCCCTGCTCCGGCCTCCGTTGGTCGTCCCCCTGGAGGCGGCAGCCATTCCTCCTCCATCGCTCCTCCCTATCCGTCGGCTCCACCGTGGGTCACCATCATGGCTGTGGCCTGGGTCCTGCTTGGCTCCTCCTGCTCCAAGCCCCTCCTGTCTCCTCCCTGGCTCCTCCCTCCATCGTCTCCTCCCTGGACTCTGTCTGCTGGCCCCCTCCCGGACATCCGTCCTCCTCCTGAGCCTCCTCCTTAGTTCCCACCCATTTCCCCCCTCTGTTGTTCTACGGTGCGAGGACGCACCTTCCGGGAGGGGGACGATATATCAGGGTTCTGGACTATCTGACTATCTCTGTTTTGCTCCCCGTGACCCAGTTTTTCCTCATGTTAATTGTGCTAATTTGTTTCCAGCTGTGTCTATTTTGTCCCTCGTTATCCAGTGTTTATAAGCCCCAGTCTGTTCAGTTTGTATTTGTCAGGTCTACTCGTCTCTACGTGTGTTTGGCTCAAGCTCCTATTGTGGATTATCTCCTGTGTTTCGTGATTAAAGACTGTTAAACGTTTCCTCGTGACTCCAGCGTGTTCCCTCAACAGCGTAACGTGACACTATTATAATAACAATTAATTATGCATAATTACATTTAAGTAACCCTACGACAAACCCTAATCCTAACCCTAACCATATCGTAAGTACATGTAGTTAATTAATATTACGCAGTACTTAAATGTATAATTACACTGTAACAAGGAGACCTTAAAATAAAGTGCAACCCCCATTTATCACTTTTCAGCCATAACATGACAATTATCAGGTAATATCATCCAGAATATTTAATATTGGAGCACCACTAGGTGGTCTCACACCAACAATATTTCTAAATGCTAAAGTAATGTACAGGCATAACCTGTGTGAGCCATGTTAAACCATGTACTTATTGATCCACCTCCATCCTTGTTGATTGCTCATGTTTATGGTTTCTGATTAAATAAAATGGTATTGCTGATGGTTTACTGCTAAATTAACTCCCTCACAATTTTATTATCTTGGATAAAGCAGCATGTTGGGACTAGGAGTGACAGCGGGGACTCTTTCCTTATTCTTCGCCTCTCCTATGTATACAGTCTTTCTCTTCCACAGACAGACATAGTAAATCAGCTCACTGCCTCACTATATCATGTTGCTACAACAACAGGCCACGGCCACTGCAGTTTTACATGTTCCCTGAGGAATCCAGTCACACAGTTAACACAAGCATCCTGTACGGTTGAGTTCCCATCAACAGATATTTTGAAAATAACACAACATCACAGGAGCATTAAACCTCCATAACTTCAAAACAGCACTGAATGTGCACTGCAGTTATAATCATAGACGCCTCGAAATCCATACAAACATATATTTTCCATCAAAAGTTTTGCCTTGAATACTTGGATTTGAATTACTTTTGGTTTTTTATGTTGAATCTAAGCTGGAGAGCCGGTGCGCAAGTGTTTTTCATTTGGCCTGAATCATGGCTGGTTGTGTCGTGCTCTGTGTTTTAATTAGACCGTGGTGTCTCACCCGTCACAGTGACAAGTCTAACTGCACTAGTCCTCTTATACTAAAACCAGAGTGCTCAGCCCACTGAAAGGAGATTTGAGCTGGTTTTAAAATGGTTTAGGCTGCACACTCTTAAAAATAGAGGTTCTTTATTGGCATTGGTTCCATGAATAACGTTTAACATTCATGGAATCTTTCCACTGCACAAAAGATTCTTTACAGTGAAAAAAAAAGATTCTTTACAGTATTCTTTAGACTAAGAAAATAATGTTTTTTTATAGAACTTTTCACTGAAAGATTCTTCTTCTCTAGCATCAATGTGTGAAAACCTCGCTTTTTGGAAACCTTTATTTTTAAGAGTGTAGCGGACCAAACCAACTGAAGACCAGCCCAGACTGTGAGACATCCAGACCAGGTTGTTCATCTGTTAGACCAGCTTAAACCAACTAGGATTTTAAAAAAAAAATTTGTAAACAACAATCTCAACCAGTTTCCCCACCTTGTGGAGCTTCCACATGGCCCCCAGAGCTTTGACCTCGTGAGTGGAGTGTTTGCCGTCCTCCAGACACTGGTAGCACACGGGGGTCTTACACTGGACGCAGTACATACTCAGGTTCTCCAGCTCGTGCTCCGTGCAGGTGGAGATCTTTCGGTACTTATCGCGCGGCGGCTGATTCTTCCTTGCGCCGGCGGCACGAGCCGGTGTTTGGCTAGCGGACCCCGGGGCGGGTGGCACCGTAGGCGGCACGGGTCGCAATAGAACACGTCGCACTGCTCGCACATGACTGTCGCCTCGCGGGGGCTCTTCTCGCACAGCTGGCACTTAAGCGCGGCCGCTTTACTCTGCTGGTACCGGTCCACAACCCCCTCCAGAACACGGTTCTTGGGGAAGCCCCGGAGCCCCCGGTCATCCAGCGTCAGGCTGCGATGGCACTGCGGGCAGGTGAGGCAAGAGTTTCGCGGGACCGGCGGCAGGACGCCGGTGTGAGGCAGCAGGTGGTGTTGCACCTGGGCCGGATGAGGCACGCTAGGGGGGAAAACGCGCACCCCGTTTGGGGACTTTTGGCACGGGGTGGTCGGTGCGCTCACGAACCCGCCGTAAGAGCCGTATCCGCTGTCCGCCTCGCTGTACAGACTCATCTTATCCAGGTCTAAGTAATCATAATCGGAGACGCCGGAGCCTGACGCGCGGCTGCTCTGCGGGGATTCGGCGTCGGGCGTCTGCACTAGGATGTTTCTCGCGCAGGCCAGGCAGATACTATGCGAGCACGGCAGGATGATCGGCTCGCGGAAAAACGAGCCGCACACCGGGCATTTCAACTCTTCTTCCATTTCATCCATCTTGTTGTTCGAGCCGGATTCGGAGACTTCCTATGAACGAAAACGGAATATTCCCTCCGATAGCAGCTCTGTACGTACGCGTCTCCTTCGCGTTCTCCGTATGCACCGGAGGATAGAGGAGGGGGCGGTATAAATTCGGTGGGCGTAGGCTGACTGGTGCACGAGCGCTAACAGCTACTGCATAAAATCGCTGTCGGTTTACGTGATGAGTTCCAGGAATCCAATCAAACTGATGATGCAAAGTATGGCACAAGTGCTTGATGAAATTGAGACACAGCCAATGTTTGTGGTAGTGCACCTGCTCTAACAGCGCGCCTGATTTTCCTATCCAACGCCGCTTAAGGTGTGTGTTTGTAAGCTACATCACAAGTCACTCTTCAGCTCTAGTGTTTGACAGCAAAACATGTCTGGGAGCTAAATCTGAAATGTTCTCTCATAATTGCAAGGTGGTGATAATTATAGCAGATAGATCAAAATAATACAAAAGAGAAAATGTGTCCAACGCGCAATTTTTTTGTCGATTCGGTCCAATAGACGGCGATCCAGCAGTTGTTGCTATGGTTACCTCTCAACAAAAACGTTATCTGTTCAGACAAACTTTTATGGTGACTTAAATGTGTAGATATAATTTATACACAATGTTTTTTAGACAGCCATCCGATATAGACACCTGTCTATATCCAGACGTTATACAACAAAACATAGTCCTGCTGTAATTATTTATCACATTATTATAGATTTACACATCACAGTTATATCACAATAACTGTATTGTTTCTTTAAAAAATATTTAGATTGCAGTTCACCTAGCTAAACAAAAAAGGTTGACCACCCTCAAAGCCATTGAAAAACTGTCACAGATTACAGTAACAGCTGCAAATAATGCTATTGATGTTTGTTATGCATTGACTTTCTTGCGATCACTGACAGGAAGGTAATGCTCTGTTTTAGAATAATCTAGGTGATGTTTGTCAGGTGTGTGGAAAATTTTACAGTGCAGCTGCTATTGATTTGACCAAATTTTTGACCTCTGTGTTGTAGTGTGTCATGTGTTTTTAAACACGTGTGAGCCTCTGAAACGTGAGTGCCAGTAGAGGAGTGCAGGAGAGTGTGTGTGGGTGTATTGAGGTTGTTGTAGAGTTGAGTGTGTGTGTTGTGGGTGTGTGTGGTGGTGTGTGTGTGTTACAAGGCCGTGCTTGGAGCCATTGAATTTTGTCCGTGTGCCGCTCTCAGTGAGTATCATGTGAGAGAGCTTGTGGGGGGAAATTAATTGCTTAATCATTTTTATTCTTATGACAGTAATTGGGTCACAGAGAAGGCTCTAAACTGGGGCCAGTATATTACTGAGGTTCTCAGAGTTGAGAGTCAGTGATATTTGCATGTCAGTCTTCAAGGAGATGCTTAGATCTTGATCTTAAAAACAAATGAATCCAAGAAAATTATGAGAGAATTAATGTCTATGGAAAAATTATAAAAATGTGTGCAAAGCCAACTCAAATGCAACCAACATGCCTGCACTGCACACACATATTATTTCTTTAAAATATTGTCTAAGACTGCATGAAACTGTGTTTATAATTGTTGATATACTTTTTGTTAATATTTGGAAATATTTGGAAAGTTTTAGTAATTTTGTCATTTTTATTAGTTTTATTTTATATATAGGGCCTATAGTGTTTATAAATTTTTATTTATTTAGTTTGGAGTATTTTATTATTTCAAGTTACACCAAATGAAAATGAGAAATGTTGCCTTGGGAACAAACTGAAATAAAAGTTTGTATATTTTTTTAAATGTATTCAAAATCACTCTCACAGACGTTTTTCCGGACTGTTCCCAGTTAGTGGAATGACCTGCCTATCTCAGTTCGAGCAGCTGAGTCTTTAGCCATTTTCAAAAAAAATGTAAAGACACATCTTTTTCGCCAGCACCTGACCAATTAATACGAGCACTTAACTATTCTATTCTATGAGTTTTTTTTCTAATTTATAAAAAAAAACTTTGCTATGTGTACTGTGCTAGACTAACAGAGACTAGTCACAGCACTTGTATTATGTTGCTCTATTGTTGGTCTGATTGCTTCTATTGTTCTTCTCATTTGTAAGTCACTTTGGATAAAAGACTAAATGTAAATGTAAATGTAAATTTTAGTTAACGTTTATGAATGAAATCACTTGATTCTTCTTTCACTTGATATTTGTTTTATATGGAATTATTTATTGATAAAATGCTTATATATTTAACTCTCCAAGCTTCAGAACAAATTGGAGAAACTCGTACTATATTAAAGGCCTATACTAAAAAAAACCTCTAATGACCTCTGATCAAACTGTGCTTTTCCTCATCTCTAAATACCGGTAGGGATAGTGATTGTACTCGCAGCTGCACAGTAAACCTACAACGTCTCTGCAACTGCTCTCTTTGGCTCTCAGCTTCAGTCTGTCCATCTGGAGCTGCTCTTGCTCAAGGAGGTGATGCTGAATCTATTGAAAGATTTTAGAGACATAAAATCTCCAGGCAGAAGGAGTTGGACTATAAAAATTGGACTATAAATTGGCTTGGATTCTATCCCTAGATTGCTCAGTCGACATCATGGCAGTAAAGATTTTGCATCAAATAGGAATCAATCAGACTCCTGAGTGTGGATTTAGTGTTACGTTCTTTTTTCTTTCTTTCTTCTGTCTGTGTGCACAAGCTGTTCATCATCCACAGTTATATAAAAGCTGTACTGCAATCTAATGAAGACAACCCGCATCTATAATAGCATTTTTATGAGTATGCCTGTCCATTAGCATATGTGTGTGGCAGTAGTTCATGAGGATTTATTTTTGGTAGGTCTGAAAATGAACCCGCTTCTTTCTATAATGCTGAGAGTAGGCAGTGCCTTGCATAACAGGTAAAAGCCAGTTTCAGATTGAGGATGAGAGGGAGAGGATGAAAACTAGAGGGGAAAGTAGATTTCTCTATCCACCTACTCCTATTCATGCTGTCTCCGGCGTTTTCTCTCCTCCCACGTGCATGCTGTCGTGTGTGTGTGTGTATGTGTGTGTGTGTGTGTGTGTGTGCACAGACGTCAGTGAGAACTGTCACAGCGTAACACTCCGTAGACGGTGATAACCGGATGTAATGTTAAGGTATTAAGTGCAATGGAGACTCTTTAAATTACATAAAAAATTAATTCTACACATTTGAGTTTTTTTCCTGCCCAGCTAAATATTTTAAGAACGTTTTGCTAACCAGTTTTGGGGGTAACGCGAGTTACTACAGATTACTTTTTCAAGTAACTAGTAAAGTAACGCATTACTTTTAAATTTAGAAGAAAATATCTGAGTTACTTTTTCAAAGAATTAACGCCTTTACTTTGTTTTTCCATTTATTGACTGACACCTCTCCTGCCTCCATGTTGAGAGAAATTGGGAGAGGCGTTGTACTGCACTGTGTGAACTGATGTTACTGTAGTTCTGAAGGTTTTTGCAGCTGACCTTCGATGATCCAGTTCAACCATATAAGCAAAAATGATTTTAGATAAACATAACATTTGTGTTTCTTTATTATTATTATTATTGGCCTATTGCTGAAGAGAGTTGAATTGACTTATCCTGCATCCAATTCTTCATCTAATCCAGAATGGCAGCACAAATAAAAAGGTTTGTTTGAGCTGCACCCTCTACTGTAAAGACGTGAATTTACATTTCCTTCAGCCTGAGGCTTATTCATTTCACTTTTGGCATAAAAGGGCTTTGCCAAAAATATAACTTTTTTCTATTGAAAACAAACAAGCAAGCCCAGCTCAGATTTAAAAAGTAACTCAAAAGTAACATAACAAATTACTTTCCATAAAAAGTCACTAAGTAACAATTAGTTACTTTTTCATGAAGTAACACAATATTGTAATGCATTACATTTAAAAGTAATTTTCCCCAACACTGTTGCAAACATTACCGTTAAGTTATGGAAACGTTATTGTTTTATAGTAATGTTTTGAGAACATAAAAGACCAGATAACTGTGAGCAAACAATTTTTAATGGAAGAATGTTTGTTTATAACTTGTCAGAACGTTAGCTTTTCTTTTAGTTATTATGCCGCCCGCAGTTGGAATGAGCTTCCAGAAGAGATCAGATGTGCTAAAACATTAGTCACATTTAAATCCAGACTCAAAACTCATCTGTTTAGCTGTGCATTTATTGAATGAGCACTGTGCGATGTCCGAACTGATTGCACTATATTCTATGTATAAGCATTTTCTATTCTTAACTGTTTTAAATTCATTTTAAATACATTTTAAAATCATTTTAAAAGTTTTTAAATTCCTTGTTTTATTGTTGTGATTATTTTTTATGATTATTTTCTTTTCTTTTATGTAAAGCACTTTGAATAACCATTGTGTATGAAATGTGCTATAAATAAACTTGCCTTGCCTTTCTTTTCTTTTCTTTTCTTTTCTTTAATGTATTATTTTATCAATCTCAGACCCAGATATGCTTTTTAAAATTCATCATTAAATAATAATTATTATAGCCTATTTTAAAAATTATTATAATCTAAACATAGAGTGAAATAATGACAAACCATTTCATTATATGGTGTAAAAATGATTTATATCAGTTTCTACCACAGTTATTATCTTTGGTTACCAAGGAAACACAATTATCAGTGTAGAGCATGCTTGAGATGAAATATGAGACATGGTGTGTGAGGACACTTGACATGCATGATATGTAAATGGAACATTTTTATTGCATTTCCAATGAGCTGTAATTTTGTCAAATTATTCAAGTGTGAAAATATGCAATTTGAGATGCATAAAATGCTAGCAATGAATCCTAGCTAGCAAAAAATAAATAAAAAAATGAGTCAGTTGTTTTATTCCAAAATTGTTTCAATATCATTTTCACCACTTTTATGTCCACCACAGAAAGTTGTCAAACATAGTACATAACTGAAAAGTGGTGTAAGTGACATTTCAGATAAATTACACACAACTGAGAATATGAAACGTGTGTTGTAGGAGAGTTTAATTATGAAACATCCACAGGGCCAGACATACCCATTTTTTGAATAAATACATGCAAAATAAGCAATTTTTTATATTTAACTTCGTTCACACAACATACAAAATGTCAATGCACTGGATCAAACCATTATATTTTATTTATTTTTTCCCCATTTGAGTTCATATGTTTGTGTTATTTTCAGCAATGTCAAAATCTGTTTATTTCCAGGATCAAACAATAGGTCTTGATTGAATAGCACAGAAATTCCAGATATGCACAAGAAAATGCTTTTTCAGCTGTGGATTCTAAGTAAACAATTCCCTAACTCCGCACCCCTACATAATCATAACCCTTTTCTCAATAAATCAGTTTAAACAATTACATCAAATGCACAAACACAACACATTTACACTTTAATATATTCACTGTGGCACAGCAATTATCACATCACTGCTGTCATTAGCACTCATTTAATATCAGCAGAGAGCGAGTCATAACAAAATCCTCTGAGGTGCATGTGTTTGCGTGTGTATGTGCATTTCTGCCTATTTGTGTTTCTTTAGCAAACTGTAAAGCATTCTCTTTTTTATTGATCTGTGCACGCATGCACACACACACAAAATCTCAAAATCTATCTGCATAATCGTTCAAAACCTTGGCTTGCCCAGGTTGCTTTAGGAAGAACAAATGAACAGAGTAGACAGCTGAGGGGATAAATATTTAGCAAATATATAACATATATTTTATAAGTAGGCTACATTTTCTCTTCTTAAACAGCTTTTCACTGTACACACTTAATTTCCAGCTACCTTCTTTGTGATTTGTATATTCTCCTAATGGATTCATAAATTCAAGTTTCAATCACAAACAGTGCAGTAAAATTATTGTAGGTTATGTGCTTTTAAAAGAGCTCATAGCGCCACCTTGTGTTCAGTTTTTTTGTCAAAGTATTTCAGTAAATATGTATCAAAAACATTTTATTTCGCTGCAAATTCTGAATGTTAAATCAGAACTTGACAACTTTTGAACTTTAAAACATTACTCAAACAGAAATTAAATACATGTAAATGTAAAAACACTTATTGAAGTATATACATAGAATATGTTTATAATTTCAATACATGTGTTTTTAAGCTAGAACAAATACCTAAACAAGACAAACAGTACTAATTTAATAGACTGTAATATAAATACAATGGGCCACATATACAATATAAAATTCATTAATCATATGTTGTTATAATCATTTATCTGGCAATGGGTGAAATAGTTTTTAAACTTTGTCAACCGTTATAGGACATGACGTCAATGAAGCGGCGCGTCAGAGTCGAGGCGGAAGCGGAAGCGGAAGGGAAGCAGTGGGTGCTGAAACATGGCGTGCACTTACACACGCAGAGTCGGGATGACAGCCGGCGCGTGTGTGTTTTCTGCGATTATTGCAACATGTGTGATGCAGCTGCCCGCATCGGCCAAACCGGGCAATTTAAGAGTAATCACAGATGGAAACTGGGAGGATATCCTGACGGGAGAATGGATGATCGAGTTGTGAGTTATTAAATTGAGTTGTGCAAAAAAAAAGTCTGTGTTTATTTATGTTTATCTATGCGTGGTGATTAGTGCTGCACATCTTAAATGTTCTAAAATATCTAGCTTCAGATTATGACATTATTTCTTATTGCAGTGTTCTTGTGCTGGGCTCAGGCTAGAGGAAGTTCAGTGGTCTGACGTTAAAGGCATAGTACACTCAAAATGGACAATGATATCATCAGTGCCTCCCCCAAATGTTTATTCAATACCTCATGATTTTCTTTCTTCCTTGGAACACAAAAGGAGATGTTGGAAAGAATGACAGTCTCAGTCACCATTCACTTTCATTGCTTCTGGTGACTGTCATACCAGCCATAACAAACAACCACAACACAACAAAAACCTGATGCGGTTTCAATTGTTCCTTTCTCTTTGGAGTGTTACAAGCTGATTGTGCATAGATAAGATCCCTGAAGTTGCAAAGACTAAAGTCTCAAAACCAAAGAGATATTCTTTATAAAAGTTAAGAGTTAGCCACGCCTACCTAAAACGGCTCGTTCTAACACGCCCCCACATACCTACCTCACTATGTGGGCGGCGTTATGCAACTCTTCCCACATGTTCACGCAAAGAAAGAAGGCGTAACTTTTATTCTCGCTGTAGTATTGTTGTTTCTGCCGCCATGTTGTAAAGACGCTGTGTGTGTGTTTCGTTGTGAAAGTGAAAACTACTTTGTTTGGGCTTCCAAAAGAGAACGATTACGCTTCGTCATGCCTAGAGCTGATCTGTGCTGGTCGCTGAGGAAATATTTCAACTTTGCGCTGTCGATCGCCGGATCGGCTTTCACTGTGGACGAAGCGAAGTCCAGCCTGGGGTCGTCACATGTGGTTGCCGCAGGCATCATAATATGGTAAGGGACGTAACATTTCCGTCACATGCTTGAGGTATTCGGACAATCACAACGCATTGGATAGCTGGTCAATCACAGCACACCTCGCTTTTTCAGACCGATGAGCTTTGTAAAAATCAGAAAGGCGGGGTATAGAGGAGAAACAATAATGTACAGTTGTAATGTAATGTTTTTTTTTTACTTAAAACCGCATAAACACATTTCATTACACCAAATACACAAAATAATGTTCTTTTTAGCAGCATCATATGACCCTTTAACAACATGACTGAGTAAATGATGTCAGGATTTTCACTGTCCCTTTAATGAAATCTCTTCAAAAAATGTTTAAGTCGAAATAAACCGTTGTTTCCCCTGCACACTTCCTCCAGCTAGAGCAATCGAACAAGAGGATTGTAGTTAAATAGATCCGATGGAAAACAAATGAGCCTCGGTGTCTTTGTGTCTCCTCTGGCTGGGATTGTGTTATTGGATTAAAAGGTTTGCCTGTCTGCTGCAGCTTTGCTCCGTGGTGTCCAGCCTGCCAGCAGCTCCAGCCCGTGTGGAATGAGTTTGCAGAATGGGGAGAAGATTTGGGAGTGAATATTGCCAAAGTGGACGTCACCGAGCAGCCAGGTATGCCGCTATCTGTACACATCTGGTTCCTCTGCTCACCTGATCGCCCGTCTTTATGATTCTCACACTTGTCTCTCTCTCTGTGCTGCAGGTTTGAGCGGGAGGTTCATTATCACAGCTCTCCCAACTATCTACCAGTGAGTTTCGTTCCGTCTTACACACATTTAAAGGAACACTCCACTATTTTTGAAAATAGGCTCATTTTCCAACTCCCTAGAGTTAAACAGTTGAGTTTTAAAAACTTTTAATCCATTCAGCTGATCTCTGGGTCTGGCAGTAGCACTTTTAGCTTAGCTTAGCATAGATCATTGAATCTGATTAGACCATTAGCATCTCGCTCAAAAATGATCAAAGAGTTTCTATATTTTTCCTATTTAAAACTTGATTCTTCAGTAGTTACATCGTGTACTAAGACCGACGGAAAATGAAAAGTTGCGATTTTTCTAGGCCGATATGGCTAGGAACTATACGCTCATTCCGGCGTAATAATCAAGGAACTTTGCTGCCGTACCATGGGTGCAGCAGGAACAATGATACTACGCAGCGCCTGAAAATAGTCCCCAGGTAACTTCCAATAAGCCTATTTTCAGGCGCTGCGTAATATCATTGCACCTGCTGCACCCATGGTACGGCAGCAAAGGTCCTAAATAGTAAAAATATAGAAACTCTGTGGTCTTTTTTTGACCGAGATGCTAACGGTCTAATCAGATTCAATGATCTATGCTAAGCTACAGCTAAAAGTGGTACCGCCAGACCCGGAAATCGGCTGAATGGATTCGAAAACGGTAAAACTCAACTGTTTAACTCTAGGGGAGTTGGAGAATGAGCCTATTTTCAAAAATAGTGGAGTGTTCTTTTAACCCTTTCTTTAGAAGTCAGTGATCTCGTAATTGGTGATAGATTTGATTAAATTAAAAAAAAGTATTAGTAGTTGTGAACTATTGAAGACTTTACTGTCATTTTTGATATGATCTTTTGAACGATTGTTTAAATGGATACACACCAGCATTTGTCTTGTTTTCAGATGTCTACAGAGTCTCTGTGTGATGTAAAGGCAGTTATAAATGGTTAAACATGGCTGTTCGTATGCGTGTGTTGCAGCTGTAAAGATGGTGCGTTTCGGCGATATCAAGGCGCTCGATCTAAAGATGACTTCCTGAGCTTCATTGATGAAAAGAAATGGCAGAGCATAGAGCCGGTCTCTTCCTGGTTTGGCCCTTCATCCTTCCTGTGAGTACATGCTGTGTGTGTGGGTGTGTGCTGGGGCTGGTTTCAAATGGGATAATAATGCAATGGCCCTGGGCGAGTCTGGCAATATCTCTAGAAAAGGGAGTTTAGAGAATCCACAGCATGTGGTTAATGCTGATTCACAAGTTAGCTCACTTTTAATGTAATACTGACAGGCTATCTTTACATTTGATTTGATATAGTTTCTGTGACTGACTTTATTTTATTTTAGGATGAACGCAATGTCAGCCCTCTTCAAGTTATCCATGTTCATCAGGGTGAGTGTGTATGCCTATTAATATATAGCTGTTGCATTCTTGTCAGTTTTGAGAATTAATTTTTGAAATTATATACACAATTTTCCTAGCAATTCTTTGAATAATTTAGAGTTATAACTTACAGGCACAAATAGTTTATACCTCAAGCTAATGGTGAAGGAACCAGTAGCAGACACTGAGAGATAATATAGTCAGCCAGTCAATAATGCAAAATAAACCTCTGACTTATGGCAGAGGTAACTCATATCACCCTGCAATAAAGATTGCCTGACTGTAAATTGTCCTGCTTGTGACCTGGCTACATAACATTTTGAAATGGGATTTGGTTAAAAAAATTTTTTTATTGCATGAACATTTTGTAAGCATTTAAAGCCAGTATGCCTCACTGCAAAGAAATACATTTAATAGTAAACACCTGACTTGATACCTTTATAGTCAGCTCATGGATGTTTTCATGCAGTAATTGAAATAATCTTTTAACATTGTGTTTCAGCATTGCCATAATTACTTAACGGAGCAGCTGGGTGTCCCAGTGTGGGGCTCGTTTGGGATATTTGCTTTAGCAACACTCATCTCAGGATTGGTCCTTGGATTGGTGAGAATGCACACGTAATACACTAAAGGCGTAAAGGGATAGTTCACCCAAAAATGAAAATTTGATGTTTATCTGCTTACCCCCAGGGCATCCAAGATGTAGGTGACTTTATTTCTTCAGTAGAACCCAAATTATGATTTTTAAGTCCAGCCGTTGCAGTCTATCAGTCGTATAATGCATGGCAATGTTAACAAAATCTATGAAAGTAAAAAAAACATGCACAGACAAATCCAAATTAAACCCTGCTGCTCGTGACGACACATTGATGTCCTAAGACATGAAACGATCGGTTTGTGCCAGAAACCGAACAGTATTTATAGCATTTTTTACCTCTAATACAGCACTATGTCCAACTTCCTTGAGCGCGCGCACGGCATCCGATGCGTGAGGTGTGTACGCGCTCTGGCGTAGTTTACGCAAGCGCCGGAAGTGATCTGTCGCGCGTATACGTCACTCATTGGTTACACAGTGCACAGTTATTGTAGGTACGACGGCTAATCAAAATGGTACTTACTTGCGCTCAAACCGACTTAAAACTAAAAGAGATTACGTTCTCTCGCGCGAACTCATACGGGAGTGGTGACTTTCCATGTATTCCCAAATTCTGAGCCTGCTCGCCTGAAGTTATAGTTGATTGCTCTTCGGCTGGATATCAAACACACCCTTTAACGTAAACTACACCAGAGCGCGTACACACCTCACTCACCGGATGCGGCGAAGCTCGGAAGTTGGACATAGTGCTGTATTAGAGGTAAAAAATTATATAAATACTGTTCGGTTTCTGGCACAAACTGATCGTTTCGTGTGTTAGGACATCAGTGTGTCGTCATGAGCAGCAGGGTTTAATTTGGATTTGTCTTTGCATGTTTTGTTTACTCTCATAGATTTTGTTACCATTGCCATGCATTATACGACTGATAGACTGCCACGGCTGGACTTAAAAATCATAATTTTTGTTCTACTGAAGAAACAAAGTCACCAACATCCTGGATGCCCTGGGGGTAAGCTCGCATAAACCAAATTTTCATGTTTGGGGTGGGAAATCCCTTTAAGGGATGTTTTGGGTTTTTGATATTAGTTGACAAAAATGCAGTGAACACACAATACGTAATATTGTGAAATATTATTGCAGATTTTTAAAATAAAATTGATATTTTTTAATAGACTTGACTACACTTGCATTTATGGGTTGAGGGCAAAGCTTATTTTTAGCAGCACAATCACTCTGTTCTTAGTGCGACCAGTGATCCTCGAAAACCATTCGAATATGGGAATTATGTTGAAAAAAACATTTTGTTTGTACGAGTTGTGATGAGTAATTGTGGGAAACGGTGATACATATTTTTCAGGGTTCCGATTGGGTGAATGGAAAGTTCAGTATTTATTTGAAATAGAAATATTTTGGAACATTATAAATGTCTTTACTGTCAATTTGGATCAATTTAATGCATCCTTGCTAAATTCAAGTATTAATATATTTTTTAAAGTATTACTGACCCCAAATTTATTAACGGTTGTGCAAATAAGATATGTTTCAAGTGTTAATATTGGAGTGGGTAATCCCAGAATAAATTGCAACAAACGAATTGATCCAAAATCTTAGATGTAAATGTCTAAAGTAGCTAAAGTTTAAATAAATTGCTCAATTGAATGTCGTGTGCTTTTAAGGTTATTAGAATATTGCGTCATTAGCTTTGAACATGCTAACATTAAACTCTATTGGAATCATTTGTGAATGAAATGTCTCTCTTATTTTATTTTATTTTCTTTCTCTCAGGTACTAGTTTTCATCGCCGATTTTGCTTTCCCGTCACGGCGGTTTGCACCAAATTATCACCACAGTAAGTGTAAATGTTTATATGAACCTGCCTGCTGACTACAGGGACATGTAATGCACCAGAGATTCATTAAAACTTAAACTGTAATGATCTGGCGTGTTAATGTTTCTGTAGGGAAACTGCCTGCTGGGCAGGTACGTCTCCTGCAGCAGTTGGAAGATGAACAGGAAGCAGATGGAGAGGAAGAGGATGATGATGATGATGATGAGTACAGTGGAAAGTCTGAAGAGTGGCAGCGAGCAGACGGAGCCGATGTGCTCAGGAGAAGAGGAGTGGGTGTGCTGGAGGAGGACACCTAGTGAACTGGAGAGGAACTGCCTCTCGCTCACTGCTCACAAAACCACCACACAAACCACATCGCACAAACCACATCGCTACAGCAGTGCCCTGGCAGCGCTCATTAAGCTTGATGTCACATGTGATGTCATAGCTTCCTCTGAAAGATTGATGTGGTTGTGCTTTTCTCTTTTTCTTGCCGCTAGTTTGTGTTTTCTCTTTTCCACCTGTCTAGTTTTAATTATTACACTCCTTGCTATGCAGTATCTCTAGAGTGTGTGTGTGACAGAGGAATATTAGGACTTACTTTATGGAATTTCACGACTCACAGTTGCAATATTCCCCATACAAATTCTGAGCAAAATAACCAAGCTCAAACAACGATCTCACTGTGAATCTGTTGTAAATGAGGCTTTTTGGGATAAGAAAGCTTTTGTGCTTTACTTTGTAAATATTTTATTATTTGAGCTTTTTGGATGCCTGTTATATAAAGCCAGAATGTTCAGTTTGCTGTTTTAAATGTTTTTTCTTCCAACTAGAGTTCAGCTTCATTTTTCCCCCCCGGAAAACTAGAAAATACCTGAATTAACACTTGTTTATTAATTAATGTGTGTATGTGTGGTGATTCATTATTGTTTGACACCGAAAGATGCTTCCATTAGTTCATGTTTTTTAGGACATTTGTGCTCTTATAATTTGCTTTAAATGAGTTTCACTCATTTTCCACACCCTGTTTCTTTAAATTTAGTTGGTTACACTTTATTACGATAGTCCATTTAGACATTCTAAGTAACTTTGCAACTACATGTCAACTAACTCTCATTAGAGCATTTGTAGACTGTTAGGTTAGTGTTAGTAAAATATGTTGCCGTACTTGCAAAGTTACTAACAATCAGTAGAACATCTGTTGAGCGACTTTAAATATATAGTGTTAGTAGATATTAAGCAGACAGTCTGCTAATACTCTAATGACTGCTAGTTGACATGGAGCTGCAAAGTTATTTAAAGGTAGCTGAATGTCTAAAGTGGACTATCAAAATAAAGTCTTACCTTCTATGTTTCAGTGGATTTTAGGATGTGTCTTGGTCTTCCAACTTTTTTGATGCAGTTTATTTGTACCCCTTTTAGTTCTAATAGTTTTCTTATTATCGTTTAACTAAAGTTTGACCCCTGACACTTGACTGATCCACTAGAATTAAAGTGCTTCTCAATGTGTTCTGCTCATTTGTCCACAGCAGAACAATAGTAACGTGTGAATGTCTGCTTTTACAACTCTATTGCTTGTGTGTGTGTGTGTGTGAGAGATTGGTTTTGGAATGTTTCTGTATTTGAGACAGTGTGAACGTGGACTGTAATAAACAGTTTAAAGCTGCAAGTCTTAAATGCAATTATGTTGGCCTGTATTTGACATTTCAAATGTCGGGGGAGTCAGAAAGGTGCTTTAAAGTCTCTTCTGCTCACCAAGGCTGCATTTATTTGATGAAAAATACTACAGTAGAACAGTGATATTGTGAAAGATCATTACAGTGTAAAAGAACGGTTTTCTATTTTATTGTATTTTAAAATGTAATTTATTCCTGTGATGGCAAAGCTGATTTTTCAGCAGCCATTAATCGAATCTTTAGTATCACACGATCCTTCAGAAATCATTACTAATAGCAGACCGGTAACTAAAGAAAAAGTAATATTGATATTACATAATGAATTAAAAATAAATTAATAATGCTTAATATTTTTGTGGAAACCATACATTTTTTTTCAGGGTTCTTTGATGAATAGAAAGCTCAAAAGAACAGCATTTATTTAAAATAGAAATTTTTCCTGTAACCATATAAATGTCTTAATTCAATGGATTCATGCTAAAAAGTATTGATTCCTTCAAAACCCTTTGAACAGTTTAGTGTACAGTGGCCCAAAGAAGTATTTTGGACTATAGATGTATGATAAGGAAAAAAAAAAATCATATTTATTTTAAAGAAAGAGCACAAGCATTTATTTACAAGTAAAACTTTCTACAAAAATATGTTTATTAGGTTTAAAATAAAACAATAGATGCACTTGACAAAATTAGAATATTTTCGGAGAAAAGGATTGATATTGCAGCATGGTTTGATATTTAGTGTATAATGCAATAAAGTTCACACAGTGAGATTGTAGTGTGTCGAGTTCAATTTTGTCGGCTACTATAAAATAGTAGGGGTCCGGGGCTCATTAAGGGGCCTTGGACATCCAGGGGAGCCCCAACAAGTCTTACAATTATTGAGCTATAGTTGCATAATCTTAATTAAAATAACAATAAAAAACTTTTTTTTGCTACAATTTGTTTTATTACAGTAGTAGGTTAGTACATCTTAGAAAGGATGGGAAAAGAGTGGCCTTGGAATCACTACTGCTCTAACATGCATGTATCTTCACAGCATACATGCACATTTGACAATATTTATAATGCTTTTGCATCTGTAGATGGCAGTATTTTTTAAGTTTTCACTACTCCACATAGGAGCTCTCTATCAGGGCCTCTTCAATGAGCTTCATTGCACAACTGTTTACAACTTTATTCGTTTGTTGTTGCCTGGAAACCACACAATAAAATTTAAGAGCTCTCTGAAGAGCATGTTCTAATCTATGCCAGAAATATGTAAAGTTACACAACCAGTTCACGTTTATTATATGATATATCCTATAATTAAGCAAAAAAGTTGCCACTTTAATTGAATGGATGTTGTCGATACATCACACAAGCAGTTTTTTAGGGTTTTCTGATTGAAGTGCTGTGGTTCATGGATGTTCAGGGATTCTCCAAGCGCAGTGTGTGTTTATCAGGGCTGGCTGCTGTACGCTCACTGATCCAGAACTAACATCTGGAAACTTCTTTCTTCTTTCTTGTCTCATACACACACTTTCACTGTTCCAGAAAAAACAGCTGCTATACTGCTGGAAACTTCACACACTCTGAACAGTTTTCACATCATCTATACATATGCATCTGGTACTTGTTTAAGCCGGAATACGTATGGTTTCTGATGTTTGGAGATTTCTGTCCTTCCTAATTTACACAAAAGCTACATACAGTTATGGACATTTTACATTATTGGCTGTTTGATCACTAATTAAGTAATCAGTAATTCCTTAAACGTTTTACAGTTTGGCTTAATAAGTTTGACAAATAGTGTCAGTATCTTTTTTAGATGATCATTTTATATTTTTATGTACACAACTCTTCAAACGCTTTATCAGTGTGTTAACAAAGCACTATATAAATTCACTATCAACACACTACATGTTCTACATATTTATTGTTTTTATCATAGCACGATGTATTTTGGTAAACTATAAACTGGCATTTTTAGATTTTCATTGTTATTTTCACATTTAAAGCTTAATTATATATATTTATAATATATATATATATATATAAAAATGTTCATAGAATTGAGATTCTAGTTCTGGGCATGTATGTGAAATCACACGCTAATACACAATATTACATGGAAGTATCTTGTTTGTTTAACCTGTCAGTTTGTATTGTGCATGCTGTTCAATGATGATGAAATTCAGAAGAATTATTCATTGTCAGATACACACACATTGCTGGAGGCTGCCTTTGCCATTAACTTGTGCCTTTAGTTGCATAACCACTGACATTGTCTGATACTGAAACTCTCTCTCACACACAAAAGAGGAGCTCTCTGTGTCTGAAATCCTTCTCTCCTGTCCTCAGGGACATGCTAACCTCCTTTTCAGATGCTCTACTTTGATTATGTTGCTCCACACTTTTTATGCATTCATGTGCATGATGTTCAAGGCCTTAAAAATCATTGCCACAACCTTGAAATCCCAGGAGACCAGTGATAATGTGGAAAATGTAAAAGAGTTTTTTCTTATTGGAAGGTGCAAAAAGTATAAAGTTTAATTCATGTGACTGTGAAACCAAATACTTCCTTGCACGGTCAGTGGCGGCCTCAGATAATGTCACTATATCTACAAAATATAAAGTTCTCATGTTGATACAACATACTGCTGTCTTTCACTCATACAAATGGTGCACATAATCTGCCATGGTCGAGACACTGATCTCAGTATTGTGAAAATAAAATGGCATTACAGCTGGATCAAACTGACTGCAGTGTTGAATTACAATGTAAGATAGTATTGCATTGCAATTAAGCAGTGGGAAATGAGAATGCACCATTAACATATCATTTGGCGTCAGTTTTTTTTTTAAAGAAATTAAACTTTTATTCAGAAATTATGCATTTAAATTGATCAAAAGTGACAGTTAATGCATTTTAAATGTTCCTAAATATTTATAATTCAAATAAATCCTGTTCTTTTGAACTTTCTATTAATCAAAGTATCCTGGGGGGGGGGACAAATTTCCCACAAATATTTTAAGCAGCACTACTGTTTTCAACACTAATAATAATAAGAAATGTTTCTTAAGCATCAAATCAGCATATTAGAATTATATATTAAAGTGAAAATATATTAAAGAAAATGAATGCAAATTAATATAAGTAAGTTCTTTTTATTTTGAAGACAAAACTCTGAATTGAAATTGAATTGAAAAGTAGTTACAGCTGAAAAATGATAGTTAAACAAAACAAAACAACACAACACAAAAAAGCAAACATGGTAACAAAAGATACAATTTAAATCTAAATATATAAATACAATGTGTATGTTATACTATATTGGTGTACATAATATAAATATGAATTAATTAATGGAAAAAAAATCATATTATAAATGACACCAGATTTTTTTATCATTTAAAAAAATTTATTAATTTTAAAAATGTATGCTTTTTCAGTCTGTGAAACTGATTATACCAGAATAGTTTAATTTAGAAAGTTCATCACAAAGATAAAAAAAACTAAGACACAAAATGTAGATCTCAGGCTAAACTTAAGACATCAGAGAGAATCATGTATGTTGTTTACAGGGAAGGTTCTCATTCTGAGCTGACTGTCATTAGAGGTAATTACTGTAATTCTCAGCATGCATCGCTGCCGCACAGAGCAACACGGGGCGGCACATATAGGGAAGGATATAAGTATTATTTTAGTTGCTGCATCAGAGTCCACGTTCGTTTTGCTTTTATCATCCCAGTCTATATTCAAAACCAAACATGCTCTGCAATTCTGTGTGTGTGTGAAACTAGATTTGCAGGAGGACAGTGATTTGACCAGCAGGTGCAGGAGTCAAAATGTTCCTGGTTGGAATGTGCTTGTCTGATTTATTTTCCCATGAGCATTTGTCTACTAAAAACACATTTTCAGACTCCAGTGCATGACTGAAACATGGGCCCACTCAAACTCTCACACAAATAATCGGTGATTCAGTAATTCACTTTTACATTCACTCTATTACTCAAACAGTGTTAGGGATTTAGATCTGTCCAATGGAAGCTTGTTTCCGCCAATGAAAAAAAACATAATTGTAAGTAACTTTTTAACTCAAATTTCTGACTTTTTTTTCACAATTCTGAGTTTATGTTTCACATTTCTGTCTTTGTTCTCACAATTCTTAAAAAAAAAAAATCTTAGAATTCCCGAGATATAAATCCAGAATTGTAAGATATAAACTTGCAATTCTGAAAAGATAAGTCTGAATTGTGAGATTTTGCAATTACAATTGGAACTTTTTGTTTCATGGCAGAAAAAACACACAGAAACAAGAAAAAAGTCTGAATTGTGAGATATAAACTCAGAAGTGCTGCTTGTTGAGAAGCATGCTCTTCCTTGTTATTTCCACCTTGTGGATGGAACGGATCTCATCCATATCTAGGGACTAGTTCACATCGTAGAAAATTTTAAATGCACCTTATATATTATAAAGTTATATAATAGCTCTGTACATGAGGTTATATCATTTCATGTCTTAAAAATAAACAACAGCTGTTCCTCTCTATAGAGACTGTTTACCACTACAGAGCTGTGGAGACATTGTGCTTTTCGCTGCCCAATTTAGAACTTTTTCTGTCTCTCCAACCTCATATTACCACCCCACCCAAACCCATTTCCTGAGGAGGCCTCACAATACACACACGCACTCACATAAATATACAAACACACACAGACACACACACGCTCATAATTTTTACTCTGAAACGAAAGTTTGAAATGAAAGAACCACTAAAATGCAGTGATTTTTTCCTGACTGCGGCATTGCATATGATTCTAGGGAACATATGATTACAGAAAAATACAACAGACAAACAAACATATTGTGTGAGCACTCTTTTGGAATGCATGAAGAACATTTACATTTTTGTATGTTTTATGGGATTTTTTAAAAGTTGTATGCATTGCATTGATGGCTCCATAAAGAACCTTGAACTTCCATGGAAACTTTTCCATTGCACAAAAGATTCTCTACAGTGGAAAAAATGTTCTTTACACTAAAATTGCACCTTTATGAATTGTTCACTGAAATGTTCTTTAGGAAACCAAAAATGGTTATTCTATGGCTGCAAAAACTCTCTTTTGGAACCATTAGCTTTAATAGTATGGTAAAAAGAAGCAGAAGCAAATGCATCCTGCAAAAGATAAAGCTGTGAAGGTTATGCTATAAAGTTGAAGTTTTGGCCCTGCATGTTTGGGTCTTAAGTGATCTGTTAGGTCCAGTGGTCTCCAGTTACAAACGGCAAGAACATCTGGATGTATTTAGCCGCTTGCTCTGCCCGGCTACAGTACAGCCTGCAGCTCAGAGGCATTCAAAGTTGCGTTATGCTGTTTCTGAAATATCATTCTCAGCAAAAAGATGATATGTCTGTTAATCAAAACCTTTCTGGTCAGATTGTTTACACCAAAGTTTTTGGACTTAAGCAGGTCTGATTTGATCTAAAAGCACTGTGGAACAGAAAAGGAGGAAATGCTGGGAAAGGAAGGGGTTTCCTTAGAGTTTCCTATGCCTGGGCCTGATTTTTTACGCCATCGGGATTTTGTCCTGCTCTTGTTTTGCCAAATCAACAGTGTCACGCTGGCGGTAAGGACATGGCTTTGCCTTCACATTGCTGTGGACTGCTGGATACTCAAGCACTGACCAACACATAAGAAGTGTTCTGCACTGTGCTGTTTTTAAAAGCAACGTAACGTTAGCTGCTGCGCTATCTTTGTATGAGTAAACTGTTGTAGGCTCTAAAAGTCTTGATTGTTTGAGAGAAAACAATGCTGCTTTCCCCTCTGAGGTTTCACTGTTCGTCCTCAGAATGGAACCACTGGAGGAGAGAGCAGCACCAGTTTGTATCAGCATGCTGTGTCATCTCATACACATACACTTTTCATAAAGCTGAAGGTTCATTAGTGAACGCACGATTGTAGCAGAAGAAACGGATCTGGTGACAGTTTGGAGTTTCAAACAGAAGCATAAACAGCTTTATAACATGACACTGGAGCATTTTTTCAACACTAGAACATTTTAAGCGTGGCTCCAGTTGCATTTGGGCATGATTCAGCATGGTATATGATTACAAACCGTTTCCAGCCGGCCATTACAATTAATGGCAAAAGGAATGTTTGGAAACGTAAACTGATATATCCTACTGACACAATACAGCAAAAGATAGAAATTACTGGCTTGAAACCATTTTTCATTGCATTGTTTTTTGTTGGTGAAAATACTAATGGCCCAAGACTTTTGCACAGTACTTTATGTATTTGGCGAGTTTCTCACCCGTAGCTGCTATAGGCTTTTCCAGATAAAATCTTTCAGATGATTTTCTCTGAGCACTTCTAAAGATGGTGTCTGTAAGACAGATCATACAGTGGTCATGAACAATATATCTTTTCAACAGGAAAGCCTCTTTGATGATGATGCCCGCCACATCCAATAGGGAATTCGTATGTGGTGCTGACCTTTCTGTCTGGTGCATTTGTATTCAGATTAGTATTTGAAATATTCAGCTAATTAAAATTTCTGTGCAAACTGCCAAACAGCAAATACTTTCTGTAATAAACTGTGCAAGTGCTATAAAAGGGTTGCTGACAGAATTAGAGTAAAAAAAAAAAACCTTCATAGCATCTAAAGATGTTTCTATAAAGTCTTTCTTTTCTGAACACTGCAGAGGTTTTAAGAAAGCTCTTATCATGTTAAAAGGAGATATTGTGTGTACAAAGAGTTGTAGGATTAGTTTTGTTGTTAATGCTAAAACCAAAATAGCAACTATTAATAAAATAGTATCACCATACTATTGTTCATACTTAGGTCAGCTGCATAACAATAATCCACAACACATAGGATTTGCACAAGCAATTATATTTCTATTCATAAAATGTAAAAATCTAATTATTATTACTATTTCTGGTTATATGTAAAAAAAATAATATTGTTGATATATCTGGACCGAAGCCTTATTTTTTTTAAAGACATTTCTGTTCACATTATTGTTGCTGTCAAAATCTTTTATTATTATTATTGACGTGCCTTTATATTATTTATTAATTTGAAAATAAATGATAAAATGTGGACCAAAGACTGCATGTTTTTCAAAGACATTTCAAAAGACCTGCTTTTATCCAGCTCATCAGGGATGATACAAACGCACAAGAATTCAGGTCACACATAAACACAGCATTTAATCTTATGGTAGACAGTTGATAGGCATCTTTAAGCAGGTTAGGGTTAACATAAAAATAAAAGCTGTTTTGGGTATTACAGAAAAGCTGATCTACTTGATCTTTGCCAACAACAGCATGACTTAAAGGATTATGGATATTACAGAGGAGAAATTACAAAAAGAGCATAACACCTGCACAAGCAGAGGTGTGTGGAAATGAGTACAGATGTACATTATTAATAATGACACTAAACAAAACATTTAACTAGAGGCAAATCTATTTATTTTCAAAATATTAATACACACACAAACAAAAAAATAAAAAAATAAAATAAAAAAACGTGCAGACCACATGATCAAAACCAAACACATGTTGTAGCAGGATTTTTACCCTCATGATTGACTACAGTATGCTTTGTCTTCAGTGAAACTAAATAGGAAGCAGTAATGTCTCTGGACTCTGAACTGCACACAGAAACCCAAACAGGACCAAATATTTACTTAAATCTTCTTTGTTTCCCCCTGCAACATTAACTACAAAATCAGCCCACTTTTCCCACTATAAATACCTGATTTTGTGTTTCACAGGCCAAGCTAACTCTTTAAAATTATAATTCAAAACCCCATTAGACTGAGACACGAGGAGAGACAGCGCAACACAAACCAGAAGCTCCTTGACATCAGGTCTCTTCAACGTCAGAACATGATGGAATTTGATGATAAACAGTCTAAGTTAAAGGCAAATATTTTTTATTCATATAGTTCAGTTTGTAAAAACAAACACAAATCGTGTTTCTAGCGATCCACTTACAATGAAAGTCTATGGAGGAAAGCATTGGACAGAGGTTAAAGTTATACATTTTTACAAGAGACTAGCATGATTATATCATTTATAAACCTAATTTTGAACTCCTGTCTTGACGTTGTAAAGGCAGCTAACGTGGTAAGTAACTCGTGCATATGTACAATGATGCTATAAAGTTATTGTTTATGTTGACAAAAACCACAGGAATTATATCTGTAACTCATATTCAGACATTAATCCGCCCTAAACAGTATATAGACCGCTAAAAGGTATTTTAAGCCAACGTACACACATTTTTTCCACAGAAAAATTAATGTAAACACTTGAACAAAAACACGAGCAGCACATTTCTGCTTTAAGCCCTTTGGAATGGCTTGCCCCGCATAGACTTCCAATATATTCTGTCAGAATGTCAGGCACTTTTAATCACTTGCACAACACACAATTTTGAATTCTAATTACCGTGAAAGCATATTATTTTTTCCCCGAACACTTCTTTGTACGTTTCCTGTCTACTATTATAGTTTTTATTGATAATATTTAATTAGATTTTACTTTTATTTTTTGTTTTCATTTTAATTTTAGGTTAAGTTTTGGGAATTTTGTTGTGTCCTTTTGTTGTATATTTTTTGTGTTTTTTAAAATAATTTTACTTAGATTTAATTTATTTCAGCTTTATTTCAGTTTTAGTAATTACTTCAACTTTAACTTGTCACTTATGTCAATTTTTGTTTACTTTTTTAAAGTTAAATTTGCATCTAATATTTATTATTTTATCTTTATTATAACTTAAAATAATTGTTTAATATTTTAATATTTTAGTAAAACAACTTCATTTGTGTCTAATACATCACAGCCATTCTGCTCTCCTTGTTCTCCTCTGATGCCGTTATTTAAGTGCAGTGCTCTGGGTGATTGTGTTAACATCAAGGACTCATCATGAGGAATCTCATAACAACATGCTGGGCCTCACATTCGCACAGCTAGAATGAGGACAAACAATCACTCCAGCGGTGTGTCGGTGGGTTCTCACCTCCGAGAATCTCACTTAGGGTCCTGACCTAAACTTCCTCCATTTGTTCCCTTTTTTTTAGTCATTTCCCTTTCCTTTCTCACTTAGCAAAGGATGTGTCTAAGTGTAAACAATAAACCCATGCAGGCAATCCCAACCCAAACAGTTTAGAGCAAGAAACCCTAACTCTAATCCCTACAATCCTAACTCTGCTCACAAACCTTTTTTTTTTTTTTTTACATGATTCTAATCCTCCTAAACTAAACTAAAAAAACTGAACCAACTAATTGAAGACTCATCCTGCATTAGACAATTTTTTGACCATCACATGTCTCAGAATGAATTTTCCCCTCTCCCAGTCCCCAAAGCAATTCATAAAGGGTTCAATAATTATGCCTTTAGGCCTTTTTAAGACTAAAAATACATAATGAAAAATTTGGAAACAAAAAACGCAGAAATAACTCCCGCGCCTTATTCACGTGCAAGGGGACTATGCATGTCGATGATTTAGCATTAATCTCGCATTACAGGCTATACTTTTATTCTGGAAGATAAATAGACACACAGCAGCACGATAGCACTGTAGAACTGATATATATATATATATAATTATATATATATATATATAAGTATATATAATATATATATATCTATATATTTTCTTTTTTATTCGAAATATTCCCAAACGTGTTAACTATATCAAGAAATATCTCGATTCTCAAATATGTGTAAGTAAATGCGTTTCGCTCCTTTATTGATTATGTTATTTGCTCTATAATGGGTGATGGGCAGAAGTAGACTAATGGACCTTTTTTCACATTTCCAGGTTTCTCAGCAGCGGAAGTCGTCATAGTTTGGTAAACTTGAAGAGCAGTGAATGGGAGAGCACCAAAACGTGTGTATGTTTTGGGGGGGGGGGTGCAATTCCCATTTACTCAAATATCAAAAGAAATACTCCACGATATTGTTTTCATGACTTTCAAAAAGAGGGAAAAATAGAGGGACGTATAACGGCAGTCAGAAGAGAGAACGAAGTCAATTACAGTTCCTCTCATAGACGCTGCATTAGAAACACCCTCGCATTTGCGTTAACTGTTTTTTTGTCATTTGATGCAAATGTGATATAATACAAAGAATAGTGTTATAAATGTAGATACATTAAAAAAAATACAAATATGAAAAACTTTCGAGGATTTACGATGCTGATGACCGATAAACGTGCCATCACAGTCTTGTGAAAAGGGTCCACACTGTAATCTATTAACCACACATAAAAACCCGTCTTTAAGTACCAGATATGAGTGTCATGCCATACAATATTTCTAATATGAATGACTTTGTATTTAATGTGAATTTAATAACAATATTGTAAATTACTAATTACAACACTTCATTTTACAGAGAGCAAAGAACATTTTCATGTATGGTCAAAGGGGGGGGGAAATTTTTGCGACGTCGGTAGTCGGGTGGTCCAGAGTTCAGGCACGCTCAAAAACTCCCATTAAAATCACTGAAGATGTTTACACTGTGAAATGAATATCTTGTAAGCACATCTGCACTTTGTTGTTTCTGATGAGAGAATTCGCCACCGAAATCAGTCAGCGAGCCAGTGAACAAAACACCGCGTTTCAGCGATGACTCATCTGAACGTCTCTGATTGGCCATTGCATTCATAAGCGCAACAGAATCGTGTGTGATTGGTTGATATACAAACGCGTCTGTCTCTGGCTCAGCGCCAGCCAGTGAACACAGATTTGAATTTAGCAGCTGATGCTTGTGCGCACTGAACGATCTAATCACACCAGTGCGATTGTATCAAATATAAAAAAATTTATTCGGCTATTTTTTGTCTTTTGGAAGCTGCATTATAAATCCACTTGGCTCAGAAATCTGAGGGGGCACGTGCACGATTTCTATTACATGCGCAAAAGCGCTCCAGTTCTCAGCAGGCTTCGAATACGAAACTCTACTAGGGCGAGGGCTTGGCTAATGAATATTAATCACGGGACGTGACGTTTGCCTAATACGCATACGTGATTGGCTGCAACGCAAAGGGCGCTAGACTGCTGGCGAATTGGGGAATCCAGCCGTGGTGAAGGCTTGGTTCATGAAAATGAATTTAGATACGTGACTGGATGCTCCAGGAGGGTTACCAAGCAACGTCTGGAGGACCTTATTAATATTCATAACGTAATCCTTCGCTTTAGTATCAGGATTCGTCGGTTCTCCTGCATGCTGAGCAGCCGTGGACACTACCAACGTCAGCTGCAGAGGGGGGGTCTTTCGTCCACGCTTGGTTGGTTAAATGTAAACACTTCGACCGAAGAAAGATAGCGCAGCCGTTACGTTGCTTTTAAAAATTAAGGGAAAGAGGCGCCGTGTAGCAGACGCGTTTCCGGCCGATTCCTTTGGGGTTTGTCACCCCTCCTACACCACGGTTTGGATAAATCCCTCCACATGTATAGTGATTTGTGAGCGGTAGGGAGCTCGATGGGGTTGAGTTCGCAGCTCGGGATTATGTGCGAGACTGGCGAGCGCAGCAGAGGAATAAAAGCTAGAGTTATATGGAAGAAGGTTTCTTTGGGAATACGCGGAATTATCGTCAACAAGAAGGTGAGTTTTGTTGTCCTAACTTTAGTATTTCGTCTGCATGGGTGCCAGGGTTTAGAGAGGGTTTAGTTTCCTTTCATTTTCACAAATAACTTATTCTACGTGGCAGCGCTGGCCCGCAAAATCACACACACACACGCGTCTGGTCAGCTATCCTTGTGGGGACTCTCCACAGGCGTAATGGTTTTTCTACTGTACAGACCGTATGTTCTATTGCCCTACACCAACCCTACCCCTCACAGGAAACTTTCTGCATTTTTAGATTTTCCAAAAACTTAATTCTGTATGATTTATAAGCTTTAGTACCCGTGGGGACCTCAATTTAGGTCCCCACCGTGACACGAGTCCCCATGAGTCTGTGTGTAGTCAGGTTTAAGTCCCCACCAGGATATATAAACCAGTACACACTCGCGCTTGACCAAAACACAGCAATGTATTTGCATTCTGCCTTGCAAATTTACCATGGTAACGATAGTTTCCACCAAGAAGCCAGTTACTACAGTTAATTTTACTATAGTGAAACTGTGGTCACTTGGCATTAGTCACCACTTTCTGAAATGTTTCACAACGAAGTGGCAAGATCCTGAAAGCTTCTTACTTTTTCACCGTGATATTTTCCACTGATTGTGGTCATTTTGGCGGAAACTACACGGATTTGAGTGTTTTGAGTCAAATGTTTTAGATCATAAAACAACTTTTAGACCATAATATGGCATTCCCTGGCTATTTTTGGAGTAATGTGTTGGTACTTGGGTTGGTTTATAGCATCCAGTCAGCTCAATGGCCTACATAACCCTGGGGGTTATGTGGGGTTTGTCCAAGTTAAGTTCTGCTGTACTAAGACCCATTGGATGTGTCTCAACCTGATGTGCTGCCTACCAAGACAGCGTTTTGGAGCATCGTAGCAGCATCACATGCATGTTTACTTCCATATGGGGTCTGAGAAACCCAGAGACCCCTTTTAGTATCTCATAAACATTCTTAATAATATAATATTGGGTATTGATATTGAATTTTGTGAGGACTAATTATAAACACACTTTCATGATTTGTAAAACATGCCTCACAAGTCTGCCATAACAATATTATGTAAGTTTGAGATTTTGGAGACCTCAAATATTAAATTTGTGTGGTTGGTGTACATTGGTAGAGGTCAGTTTTTTTAGAATATATTTTATTTATTTTTATTAATGTATTTTTTGACAATGTGTTGAAATTGACTCCATAACAATCACTTAGATTTATAGATTAATTTTGAAATTACTATTCGAATTTTTACATGCGCAGCACAGGGACCCCAAATCATCAGGAAGTGATGTCAATCTCGGTGGAACATGCAGGTTAATTGCATCACAACACAACATGAATCGGAAAAGTTTCATTTTTATTCTCCCTCTCTCTCTCTCTCTCCTTGTCTCTTTTGGATTCAGGAATGTTCACAATTTCCTCTTTGTGGTCAGGGCGGGTTTAATATTAGCCCAGTGCAACTCTACACCGACCGGTGTTTAAGGGTCTCACATTTATCCTCTCTTGTGTTACAGTGATTTTCTCTAAGCGGTGAAAATCTTTAATGCGTAAGTTTGAAGTGTAGGTCTCTGGAAGGGTTTATTCCCTCTTTCTGTTTGTTACCAGCAGGGGGATCGTTTCATTGGCCCCTGGAGAATAACATGTTAAGAGAGAAAATTAATTTTGAGTTTATTAAAAAGAGTTGTTAATCAGTTGTATTTTCTGGCTTTTGTTTTGCTTTTTAGCAACCTCAAATTATGTGTTCAAAAATTGTTCGTAATAAGTTATGTTTATGTAATTTTATCATCTGAATCTCAAAAGTGTTTTTTTTTTTTTAACCCAGTGTAAGATTCCATCCTTCCAGTCTTACGTGTCAAATTGACTTTGTCATTGAAGATTGGTCAGTGTGTTTGCTTTGATGCGGGTTTGCCTGAGTCGATCTCTAGTCACATCCTGTGTGTGTTCTCAGGTCATGCCTTGAAGAATAATGAGGTCTAGTTGTGCTGGGCATAGTGTTAAATTTGCTTTCGTGTTTGTTTGTTGTTGTTTGGTGCCAGGAAGCATTTTCTGCTGTCCTTTTGTTTCCTTTCCTTTTTTTTTTTTACCCTCAGGATGTTTTCTTTGCTGAGCTGCGCTTGTGTGTGTTTGTGTGTGTGTGTGTGCATGTTTGTGGGTGTGTTCGTGAAGTCTTATTTGCCTAAAGGCAGCTAGAATAGATGTTCAAAAAAAGATTTCTCCCGAGTGAGTAAAGATTTCTCTGCCATCTCTGGTCTAACCCGCCCGTGTGTTTCTGGAGAAAATGGCTCATCTGATTAATCTAACTTGGAAATGTCTCTTAAAGAATGTTTTATGATTATGTATCTGGACCGTAAACACAAGGTTACAGGTTGAATCTGCATGCTGCCTAATTAATACTTTTGAGAGACGTTTAAATCCAGGTATTGCTAGTGCTTTTAGTGTCTCATCAGTGGGACCTTCTCTGATCCTCAAGTGAATAATTTTTCCAAAAAGGTTGTCAAGTCACCTTTATTTATGAAGCTCTTTATACAATACAGATAGTTTCAAAGCAGCTTCACAGTAACAAACAGGAAAAGTAACAGAATCAATGATGCAAACTTTATCAGTTATGAGACAAAGATATTGAACTTCCTTTTGCACCTGCATGAGCATGTTTCATGATCTCACTCCTGAACATGCTGCGTGTTTGAAGAAACCGTATCTCTCACATGACATGTTTTTTTGGTATAACTCTTTAATATTTTAAAAGAAAGCTTGCGTTCTGATTGGCCATCTCGGTGGCAGTGTAGGAGTGGTTGAGATGGATTAGTTTACTGGCTCGCTTGGGTAGGTTAAGCTGACACGGCTATTGTTTGTAGGTTTGTTGTTATTGCGTGTGCAGTGCCCTAGTCCTTTTAATGTGGTTTGTATGTAGTTCTTTGTGTTGCTTTTATTATTTGCCTCTCCAACAGCTGTGTTATAGTGATCCTTGTGTGTTAGTATGTTAAAGTATGTTGCCTAACCGTTATATTGAATGGACGGAATTACTGTAAAAGATTTTAGTTAATATTGTCTCTATATAAAAGACTTGATATTATTCATGGTTGCTCAGAATAACATGTATAAATAATGTTTAATGGTAAAGGCAATTCTTTGGGTTCAGTGTCTTGCTCAGTGGTACTGTTATGATGCCTGTCCAGAGTCAGCCGGTAGCATTTGTCTTCACAGTCTGGATGCGTAATCATGAAGTTTTAAATATCGGTAGATTTTTAAAAAAATATTTTTGAAAGAATGCTTACTAAAGCTGCATTTATTTGATCCAAAATACTGTAAAAACCACAATATTGTGAAATATTATATAAAAAAAAAAAAGTTATTCCTGTGATGTCAAAGCTGAAATTTCAGTGTCATGTAATCCTTCAGAAATCATTCTAATATGCTGATTTATTTACTTAAGAAACCTTTCTTATTATTATCAATGTTGAAATCAGTTGTGGTGTTTAATATTTCTGTGGAAACTGTGATACATTTTTTTTTTAGGGTTTTTTGAATAAAGGTCAAAAGAATATAATTTATTTGAAATAGAAATCTTGATAAATGATAAATGTCTTTGTTACTATTGAACATAATCCTTTCTAAATAAAAGTATTCATTTTCTTCAAAATCTTACCTCAAACGTTTGTAGTGTACATAACAGCTATAGATGTTTGTCATCTGCTTTTTTATCCGACAGATTATTCCCTGTTATAATCATCTAATCATCTACTAAGTCTGTCTTTTATTTTGTCTTAAAGTCTTAATTAAAAAGAATCTTAATGCTTCAAAGACAAAGTTCAAAGGTGAAAATGACACTATGATCTTTTTAGTAATTATTCAAACAGGTGTGGTTTAAAATGGTTTAACATGAAATTAGGTCATGATATTGGAAATCATATGTGTTTACTCCATCCCACAGCTCATCTAGCTCAAAATCATACAGTTTTGTTTTTTTAAATATATGGTTAATGTCAAAATACAAAGAATATTTTGTCTCTCTCTGCTTCCTTTAACTATCTTTTTATTTGCCTTAAATGTAATTTAAAAAAAGATTAACTGCTGGATTTTTGCAAAACATGTTGTTGAAAGATTTGTCCTGATGTTTGCTTCTAAAAACACTACTACCAAGATTATTGTATCGTATATTATTATTAATAAGCTGTATCATAGCTGGCAGAAAACATAAGTGTATTTAAATAACCTCCAGCTGAACTGTTCACACCTTCCTCTTTTTTAAAAATCATTCATTACATTCTTTTATTTTAGACTTTAAACCCTCCTTTGCCAAGGGCTCTTCCGTATCTTTTGTGTAAGGAGAACTTATTTGCTTTCTTCATTGAATTAAGAACTTTATACAATGGATTTATTAACAGGTTTACAGATGTGGTCAGAATCAGATGACCCGATACCAAACTACTCCTCTAGTTGTGTCTTCTACTGCGGCATAGAGAAACGGTTCAGTGCGTGTGAAAAGGGGAATGTGTCTGGGATTACAATCACACTAAATAACTGTGGACCAACAGTGTCTGAGCAAGTCTGGACATGTGAATTCCACCTATCAGTGGCATTTCCTTACCTCTCATACTTCCATGTTTGCTTTGTTTTTTACTGGAACATTCTTAGTTCATTTTCCTTAACTTTGCTGGAAGGTTTTCTGTCTGCATGGGTTTTAGATGTTTCCCTTCAGAGAGGTAAAAGCTCAGTGGATGATGTAAGATGGTTCGTAAAAACTAACCCCAGCACTTCAGCACGTCTTTTAAGATAAGGTAAGATTTGATCCCCGAAGGCAAAACGAGGCATTAGCAGGATGACATAGATGACAGGCGTAACATAGACCTTAATACTGTAGCAGATTATAACAGTCTGTGACTGGGACTTTATATGTGTGTGGGTTGTATTTGTCTCAGAAATTATCCAGGAAGTTTCTCCATCTTTTCAGCAAAGAAATGGCACACATAATGTCATGCATATGTCACACATCGTGACAAATGTGGAATCGTGCAATCCTCTCTTCCTTTCTGTTTTCATCCTGCTCAGCAGTACCAGCTTAAAATGGCTTCAAAATGTAACTTTAATCAGTCATGTCATAGATTATATGATTTTTGGGCTATTATTGATCCCCTTTGGCCGGGTTGCCTGCTTTCCTGTTAAATATTAATGTAGGCAATGTTTCTAGAAACCTAAAAGTCAATCCCTTATGAACTCCTAACCATTATATGAAAAGCCAAAATCTACATCATTGTCATCTGATGCATGCATCTGAACGTTACACATCTGTAGTACGTGTAGCAGAGTGTGTGGGTGTGTGTGTGTGTGTGTGTGTGTGAGAGAGAGAATCAAAGGCCTCTATTGTTGGAATGAGAAGCAGATGTTGGGTGGAATTCTCCTGACTGCTGCACATTTTCCTCTTCTCTCTGTCTCTCGCTTATGCAAAGTCTACTCGCTACTCCATTTTGCATTTTGCCTGACATTTTTCTTAATGTATACAAGAACAAGCTTTAATAAAGGCCAGCCAAGTGGACTGAGAAAATGTCATAGCAGCGCATACACAGTTCCACAAACCACAAAGAATATTTTAATATCAGTTAATGGAGCCATATGGCAGTGTACTTGTGGGAAAAAAGTACAAGTTTTGAAGAAAATAATTTAAATTCAAGTTTAAAGTACTGTGGTTAACTTAGTTTTGGTAAAACTAAAAACTATTTTAAACTAATTCCAAGATGTTATTTTTTATTTATATTTTTGGCCCATTTTATAGATAGTGAAGCAGCAGAATGTGATGGGAAAGTTACACAGGTCCTAATTAGTGCTTACAAGTTTAAGGTTTGTTGTAAACTACTTACATTTTGAGCTGACATTCAAATTTGCAACTTCAACTTGATCATAGTAAGTATATTTCTGCAAATGTATTTCATGTTAATTATACGTACAGTGAAGAAAAAGTTGAGTTTGATCAGTGTTGAGCTTAATCAACTGGATGGTACACACTTGTGGTGCATATATATTAGGTTAAAAATAATCTGGAATATTCTTTTAAATTTGAGAGATGAAGTTTGATGTTTATGTGTGTATTGGATATGACGTATTTGTTGTCATTTTAGATGGAGTTCATTCATGATAAGAGATCAAAATGGTAATATTTCACTGTAACTTTCTCGCTTTGTCAGTTCAGCAGTTTCTGTAGGCCTCTACTCATATCACAGATACTGATAGAAGCAGAGAGAGAGATATCAGTCGGTTAGTGTTTCATGTCTGTGCAAGCAGATGTTATGTCCCAAAAATATCTAGAATCACAGAGAGAATTTTGAATCGAGATAATTATGAAACGTGATATAAGTTTTTGTACTTTGACTGTGGTTGGATGAGAGAATTTAAAACGAAGACATGTTACATTCTAGTTTAGCATGTTAGCTAACTAATCTGCAGAAAAGCTAACTTGGCCTGCAGATGAATAATATTCAAATAAATTTTAGTTTGTCATGTTGTTATGCAGAATGTTTTCAGTATTGATATGGCCTTTTTTTATTAATAGAAGCTTATATTAATCTAACAAATACATTAATTACATTACATAACAAATGGAAAATGATTTCAACTTGTGTTTGCAGTGTGTTGTGCACTCACCCACAGCTATCCATCACTGTTTTCCTTGTTTTTTTTATTTATTTCTGTTCTGTGGACAAGAAATCCAGTGCTGGAGTTCCTGTGTTTCTTACAAAATCCAGTAAATTATAGCTTTCTAATATTTATGTGAAATACTTGGAGAGTTGCCTGCCAGTATGGATGTCCAACAGGAACATTTTGTAGTTGTATTCTTATTCAATTAATTTATTTCTGTCTTTCTCTCTTTTTCAGAGTCGGGCGCTGGAGCTGCTGTGTTTGTGTGGTGTGATTGTGTGTTGATCAAGGAGAAACAACTGGTTTGAAACAGTTGTGAGTCAGGTCTGATTTTGTGTGTGTGTGTGTGTGTGTGTGTATGTATGTATGTGTGTTTTTTTTTTTTTTGTGTGTGTGTGTGTCTGAGTTATTCTGATTCACATCACGTGAGGGAGGATACCGGCGGTGGAGCTCCAGTGAGGGCTCACCAATTTACAGGCTGCAGCCTCTCAAACATCCCGCCCTCTGAGAATACACCGACTCTTCACTACAACCGAAAACAGACAGCCACCTGCAGGACCGCCGGTGTGTGTGTGTGTTCCTCCCGAATGATGAAACGCTCAATGTAATAGTCAGTGTGAGTACAACTCCATGGACTCAATGTAATAGTTGGTGATAGATGGTAACACCATTGGTGATTGCTTTAAGACCGCACAGCTTCCATGTCATTTAAAAATAAATGGAAAAAATTGCAATGATCTATTTACATCATATACAAAAGATTGTTGTTTATGGACAACAGGTTCTAAACATGTAATTTTGGGTCCTGCTCGGAAGTTGTGGGCTTGCATTGGAAACATAATCTGTTCACAAATAAATATTTAAAAAATGTAGCTCTGTTTATTGCATAATTTCACAGTTTAGTAATAGTTTGAGAAACCACTTTTTAGGGCCAACGTTACAGACAGCAAAATAATATAAAACAAATTCCATTGATAAGTGAAACCTGTTTCCCATTCCCCATCAATATATCCTTTCTCTCTCTAATACATCTGTTCTTTTCTCTCAGGTTAAGGCTGTGTGTCAGGAGTTGTTGGTGCAGGTCTGTGATCTGCTCAGGTTGAAGGACTGCCACCTGTTCGGCCTCAGTGTTATTCAGAGTAAGGCCAAAAACACTGCAACACACACACATGCGAACAGGCTTAAAACAGCTTTATACTTTCTTACACTCTGACTTGTCTATTTAAAACCAACATAACATATTTAACACGGCTCTCTGTACTTGATTCTGATTTGATTTGTCAGTTCTGTCACTGTGTTATATTACGGGTGCTACACTGTATTGATTATCCCAGGCATCCAGGGTTTTGGTTCTTGTGTATCACTCTGTGGTGTTTTTATTCTCATGATAAAATAATTTCAACTCCTATCAAATGTGTATGTCTGTTTATTCATTTATTTGGTAAGTAACCATGCAATTATTTGGGAAATATGCAGTCTGCTGGTTATTATTCTATTTTCTGTTCTTAACCACCCTGTCAGGGTTTTATTTAGCGGAAATTACTGACTTTTTCCCATTTTACATTACATATGCTATATACACAAATATTAAAGATCTAAATGCATGTGTGTTATAATGTGCTTTTTTTCCTAGACAATGAACACATATACATGGAACTGGGACAGAAACTGTCTAAATATTGTCCAAAAGAGTGGAAACGGGAAGCTAGCAAGGTATCACACACAGGGTTTGTTTTCTTTGAAATATATATATATATATATGTATATGTGTGTGTTTTTTTTTGGTGCACATTTTGACTGAATTCTTGCCAACTGCAGGGAATTGACAAGTTTGGACCTCCAATGATTGTTCACTTCAGAGCACAGTATTATGTTGAAAATGGCAGACTTATCAGGTGAGTCACACGCATGTCTACATTCATAAGTTTGGGGTCAGTAGGTTTAAAGCTCTGAAAACAGTGGGTTCAACCACATTCCTGGAGGTCCCCAACACTGATGTTTCCATGCTCTCCTTTAATCAAAAAAACCACATCTGATTCAGCTCATTTAGTACATGACCGAGACTCCAAGACCTGAAATGGGTGGTTCAGACAAAGGAGAGATAAAAAAAATATGCAGTGTTGGCGGCGTTCCCTCAGGAATCAGTGGTGGAACCACTGTTCTAAACTTGTAAAAAGTGACAGTGAAGACTTTTACATTATTACAAAAATCTCATTCAAAGTTTCTTTTTAATCAAAGAATTAATGAAACAAAAATCACAGATTCACCATAAAATATACGAGACACAACAACTGTTTAACAACCAGTAATAATAATAAGAAATGTGTCTTGAGCACCAAATCACTTTCTGAAGGCTCATGTGACACTTAAGACTGAAGTGACTGCTGAAAATTCAGCTTTGCTATCACAGAAATAATTTTGCTATCACATTTTAAAATGTATTACAAGTTGCAAAAACAATTTTTTGAATTGTACACTAATATTTCACAATATTACTGTTTTTACTGTATTTTTGGTCAAATGAATGCAGCGTCCTATGAGACTCTTATCAAAAACACAAAAAAAGTAATCCTGACCCTAAACCTTTGAACAGTAGTGTATACATACTAAATGTCTATAGAAAAAATGAAAATGTTCTATGTCTGTCTGTTTTAGTGATCGCGTTGCACGGTATTATTACTATTGGCACTTGCGGAAGCAGTTACTGCAGTCTCAGTGCATCCAGAGAGAGGAGGCTTATTTTCTTCTGGCTGCATTTGCGCTGCAGGCTGACCTGGGAAACTTCAAACGGAACAAACACTTTGGTGCCTATTTCCAGCCGGAAGCATATTTTCCCTCTTGGGTATGTCTGCACAGCACCCCATTAAACTGCTTCCTGATGAATCATTATGCTGATCAAGCCTGTTAAATGTGCATATGCTCCGACTGCCCTCTGTGTGTGGTTTATGGGCTGCACTGTGCTGTCCCCGAATTTAACAGAGCCTGTTGTAAAAAGACGCTTTATTCATCATCATGTAGAGGATTGAGGTTAAAAATAGTCAAAAGCTTTTAAAGAGAATCTAGGGTGCTTTAGGCTTGCTGAGCTGTGCTATCATCTGGATACACATGGTGTGAGACACTGCTTTACTGCAGGATGGTGCAGTCAGAGATAGACTGCTGTTGAACTCTTGAGAGATTAGGGACAGCCCTGACAGCACTGTGATGATGATTTTTGTGTTTTTATGAATGTTAAGTGTTCAGGGACATCACCATAGCCAAGGTTGACAACTAGGATTATATCTGCTGAATGCCAGTCTTATTTTTTTTTTAGCAGTTTTAGTCGCTTGAGTAGAAAAACAAAACAAATCAGCAGTGGTTTAACATTAACATTTTGCCACACCTGCCAATGGGTGAACTGAGAAAATGTACCATAAAACTGTACTTTTCTAAAAGTAAAGTCACTGCCATTCAAAAGATTTTTTTTTTTAAAAGAAGTCTAAAATACAGAAAGGAATGTAATCTTGTGTAGTCTTATGACAATTAAAAAATTGTTTTCTATTTTAATATACTCAAATGTAATTTATTCTTGTGGTGGCAAAGCTGAATTTTCATCCGCCATTACTACAGTCTTCAGTGTCACTTGATCCTTCAGAAATCATTCTAATATGCTGATTTATTATTAATGTAGGAAACGGTTGTGCTGAAGTTTTTTTGGAACCTGTGATACTTTTTTTTCAGGATTATTTGATGGAAAAAAAAAAAAATTAAAGAACAGCATTTATTTAAAATAGAAATCTTTTCTAACAATATAAGTCTTTACTACACTGTTTATCAATTTAACACATCCTTGCTGAATAAAAGTATTAATTTCTTATAAAAAAAGTATTTTACCCCAAATTTTTGAATGGTAGTGTATATTGTTACATAAGATTTATATTTTAAATAAATGCAGGTTTTTTAAAACTTTTTATTTATTTTTAAATGCAGTCTCTATAAAATGATAAAAAAAAAAAATGGAACGCAGTAATTAAAAATAACTGGAAAATCATGTAAATTTATCAGTCAAAAGGTGTACTTTATTATTATTCTGGTTCTATCTTTTCCAGGTAATTGCGAAGAGAGGATGTGACTATATTCTCCGTCATATTCCAAACATGCACAAAGAGCAGTTTGCTCTTACGGCATCAGAGGCCCAGCTGAAATACATAAAGGAAGCTGCACTATTGGACGACGTGACCGTTCATTATTACCGCCTTTACAAGGTCAGAGAAGAACTATTGACTGTGTGTGTGTGTGTGTGTGCGTGCGCGCATACAGGCTGATTTTTCAACATAATGTGATTTTCCCCAGGATAAGAAAGAGCTGGAGGCTTCCTTAACTCTGGGACTGACCTTGCGTGGGATTCAGATTTTTCAGGTATGCTGTTTGTACACTTACTGAATGAGGTTATACAGTAAATTGTATAAAATCCAGCTCTTTCAGATAATACATTGTGCATTTCTATGTATGATGGTTACATACATTTTTTTCAGAATGTGGGAACTGTCAAGCAACTCTTGTATGATTTTCCCTGGACCAACGTGGGGAAACTAGTGTTTGTGGTCAGTGTTACAGTGATTTATTAGTATGATTTAAAGGTGAAGTGTATAATTCTGTGCCATTAGGGTCACAGTGTTTACACTTTTTATTGGAATCAACCTTTGACTCATTTCCTGTCCGCAGGGGAAGAGGTTTGAGATCCTTCCTGATGGTTTGCCTTCAGCCAGGAAGCTCATCTACAATACAGGCTGTCCTCTGCGCTCACGACACCTCCTACAGCTGCTGAGCAACAGCCACCGATTGTATATGAACCTACAGCCTGTGCTGAAACAGGTTCGACGACTGGAGGAAAATGAAGGTATCTTGAGAATATGCATGACAGATTTGCTGGAATGGTAACATTTCTTAAGCTTATAATTGAAAGTTAAATGAAATCTGTGATATACAGATAAATCAAGCTAGGTGATAAAATTAACAAATAAAAAATGAATGGCATATACACTTTAAAAATTATTTTTATTTTTAAATCATACACTGTTAACTGACTTCACAAACATGGACATTAGAATATGATAAAAGCCATACTCAGCAGAATTAAATTCTTTTATTTTATTATAATTATTTAAAAAATTTGTGTTGTCATGGAAGTGTTATTGTTTTGTTTTACAAAGGACCTAGAGCGTATGGTTGACATTATTAAACTATGTGTGTTCTCAGAAAAGAAGCAGTACAGGGAGTCATATATCAGTGATGCTCTGGAGGCGGACATGGATCATTTGGAGCAGCGTTCGCGTGCCAGCGGCAGCAGTGCAGGCAGCACGTCACGACCCAATCCCTTTTCACGACACTCCACCACGAGTCATGGCAGCTCCCGTACATCCGGCATCGACACTGACAGTTTCCGAACACCTACGAACACACCCCACCGACCGCTGAGAACACACTCCTCTTCCAACACCAGTCATGCCAGCACACACACTTCTGGCATCGAGAGCAGCAGCAAGGAGCACTGTCTGGATGAGGACGGTAGGAGACACACACACACACAGATGAATATGAGACTTCTCTGATAGCCATTTAATTGTACCTCACAGGCTCATTACATTAGTAATAACAGTATCAATAATAAATGCTTTATGATTAAATGGGTGCACTGATCAAATCTCATCAGGGTTTCTGCGGGCCCTTAAAAAGTCTTGGATTTAGTTGTATTAAATCTAAGGCCATAAAAAGTATTAAATGGCTTTGTGTGCTGCGGTTACCGGGGAAAACGTTATATTTCTGCAGTTCTGAAAGCTCCACCTGCTGGCAGAGAATGGATGTGCATTTCCAATAAGGCCATCTGCTGTTTTTGTTGAGACCAAAGCAAAAATCCACCCATATTTTTACGCAACAAACACATAAATGTGAACCAGTGGCTCGACAAGAAGCTAATGCCAATGCATTATAGAAATCGAAACAATTAAGACACTAAGATATAGTTATATGTTATTAAATTAATATAATAATTGATTGATGATAATTGTTTAAATTAATATAATTGATACTTTTGAATCCCTTTTCTTATAAATGGTTTAAAGGGTGAAATGAGAAAGGCTGAAATTTGATTTGTGTAGGTCTTAAAAAAGGACTTAGTGCTTCTTTTAATTTTTTTATTCTACAGATACCCTGCTCATTCATACTATTCATAGTACTGAAGCAGTAGCAGTTTCAGTGCTCAGAATTGCTGTGTGTTTGTGTGTTTCTTCAGAGATTGAGATGTTGGTTGATGATCCAAGAAGTTGTGAAGATCTTCACGATTTAGATCTCAACCAGGAGCTGTGTATTCATATCACAGAGGACATGCTGTCAGCACAGAACAACGGATGCTCCGGTATATACAAGCATAGATTATATTATATTATTTAGAAATCTTTTTTTCCAGCTAGGAAGCATTAAATTAATCAATATAGACAGTAAAGACATTATAATGTTGCTTAAGTAGCACAACTGTTTTCAACATTGAATAATAAGAAATGTTTCTTGAGCACCAAATCAGCATATTAGAATGATTTCTGAAGGCTTGGGTGTATCAACCACGCCTGTTGCTGACAGGTGGATAAATTCAAGCTGTGTCATCTCTGGAGGCAGACATTAGCTGTAAATTGACCTTTTAGTGCCACCTTTCCAATTCAGTTTGTCAGTCAAATTCTTGCTGTCCTACAGCTGCCCAGGGTGAATGAAGGACTTTGTTAATTAATGATTTGCTCTTTCAAAACTGTGGCATTGAACAGGGTTTAGTAAGAACATTTTGAAATGATAATTTTTCAGGCCTGGAAAAGTCATTGGAGATTGATAAATGTCCAAAAGCCATAGCAATTTATGCGCCACTCTAAAACATTTAATTGACTAGAAATTGGTCTTTTTGAGTGCTTTATAAAATTTTATATACTGGATTTTTAAGAATCCAGTTCCAGTGATAATGGATGGCTGGAAAAGTCATGGAAGAGTCATGATAATCTTAGGATAACAATCTTAGGAAGTCACTACTTAAAAAGTATGAGTATCCTGTCGTTTTAATGGACAAGTACCTGAAAGCGGTGGAGTTTGAATCGACAACTAAATTTACTGGACACCCTAGCCTGACCCTAGTGACCTTCAAATGTCTGATGGGAGAAAATGATTAAGAATGCATGTGTTTTGTATATGTTTGTGCATTTCAGGGTTAGTGGTGAAGGAAGTCAGTTCTTCCACATCCAGCTCATCAGAGACCGTAGTGAGAATGAGGGGTCAGAGCATCGAGTGTCTTCCCCAGGTGCACCTATACACACACACGTTTACACACAACATGTTACAGCTGTTAAATGACACCGTCTCAGCCGCTGAAGTTAAACCAAAGACATCCACTCTGCATTTTGAGCTGCATCATTCTTCTGTTGAGTAATCATGTAATCTCTTTTAACAGTGCTGGTAACCTCACTTCCTCTTAACAGTATTTGTTTAGGGCAGCCTTTCCCTACACCCAACAGCACTGTCGTTTCTCATCTGTCAATTCATGTGAGTGTACAGCTAACCACTCTTGAGATTTTAGGGTTAGTTGAGAGTTAGTGTAGTCTGTGATTTCTGTTTTATTGCGGCTTGTTAGTTTCCTTTGTGCTGACATGTTTCATTGTCTTTGTTTTATTAGATGGCGATGGGCAGGAAGGGCCAGAGCTCCACAGACCGGCACAGCCAATCACTTGATGATGTTCGTCTGTTCCAGAGGAACTGTCAGGAGTGGGCGGAGCTTTGCCAGGACACCGCACATAGCTATACGTTCGGCTGCGAGCCAGACCTTGGGGACACGGTCGGCTGTGGATACCAGGGACTTGCAGATCAGTGCGCTGGCATCCGGAATAACCAACATGCATTTCCCATCAAGAGAACCAGCAAGTATTTTTCTCTGGATCTGGACAGAGAAGATCTGACCACAGAACACTTGACCACAGAACCAGAGTTTGTGGTGTAAGGCAGAGAGAATTAAAAAGAGCCCCAGAACAAATTAAAAGGATAGTAAACGGAAAAACAGAAATTCTGTTATTTACTACTGGTCACGTTGTTACAAACCCAGCTTGCTTTCTTCTGTGGAACACAAAAAAATTATGATGACTGTGCTTGTTGCACTTTTCCATGCTGGTACAATAAAAAAGGATGGAAAAAAGTGCCAAAAAAGTAATTTTCTGTGCTATAGACCTTAGTCAGGGTAGTGACATTTTTATTTTGACAGGAATGAAAATGAGGTTGCAAGGGATAAAATAAAAGTACAGTATGTTCAATGGACTGTACTCTTATTTAATAACATCCAAAAGGACTTTTAAAAGACAAAAACTTTTGAAAGTTGTGAGATATAAAATTACATGTGATCTAGGACATTTATACAGTGTTCCATTGTGAAAGTCTAACACTTACATCCTCGTTTTCATCCATGTCTACCCAAAAAGTAAACTCAGTCATCATTTACACACGCTAATATTTTTCCAAACTTGTATGCATTTTTTTTCCTTCTGCTGGTTACAAAAGAGGATATTTTAAAGAATGTTGATAACCAAACAGTTTTGGTTCCCATTGATTTCCATTGCATTTTTTGTCAATATAATGGAAGGCAATGGCAACCAAAACTATTTAGTTGCCAACATTCTTCAAAATATCTTCTTTTGTGTTCCACAGAAGAAAGCCATACAGGTTTGAAATTACATGAGGGTGAGTAAATGATGATAAAATGTTTACTTTTGGGTGAACTATCAATTTAAGTTCAATATGTTATCTACCCTGACTAAGGTTTGTATTTCAAATCTTCTAAAGCCACATAATAGCTTTTATGGATGAATGGTGCTACTTTTATGTTTTTTTTTTTTTTTTTTTTTGCTTTTGGTCTTTTTTTTTTTTTTTTTTACAGGTTTGACAGACCAAATGTGTTACCGTTTAATTTCATTTTATGGAAAAGAGCAGTGCTAAACATCTCCTTTTGTGTCCCACAGAAAATAAGTTACACAGAATTGTAATGACATTACGCTGAGTAAATGACACAATTTTTCATTTCTTAGGTGAACTATCTCTTTAAGGTAATTTAGTACATGTGTGCATGTGTATCCAAAACTAGCAAGATAATCTGCAGTATCCTAATGCCAAAATACAAAAATCTAGAAAAATCTGCCTTACCAAAGTATCCAAAAGTTTGCGTGTGTGTGTGTGTGTGTTTGCTGCCCTAAATAAACCCTCAGTGCCTTGAATTCACTATGCAGGTTCTCAGAACATAAAACTAAAGTTTCTGCACTCCTGTTTACTTCCACCCTCGTCTCCAAGGAAACGCCCCAGTCTTGTCTCCAAGAATAACACTAAACCTAATGAGCTTTTTGGGATTGTGGTGACTGAATCATGTGAGCATCATAATCAGAGGGCCCAGTGCCGGGTGTGCCGCCCCGCAGGATGAATGACCGATGAGATTTCAGGCCGCCAAGGCTCTTGATTTAGAGACATTTGCACACAGCCGATACTTTGCTGATCAAGGGGGGAAAAAATCAGTCTTCCATGGACTTTCCTTTAGAGTTTCTAATTTTCTTTATTCATATGATAACTTTGTTTATTTGTCAAACTGGAAGTTATTTTCTTTGTTGTTTTATTAAAAATGACTGCTGTGTGTGTGTGTGTGTGTGTGTTTTAATGGTGTGTTGCCTGTCAGTATTAAGCTGTTAATGGGAGACAGTATTAGAAACCTTATGTAAAGGTTGCAACATGCAATTCTTCCATTTAAACAAAAAAGAGTGTGCACACTCAGTTCAAAAGAAGGTAGACACTAAACATGAAGAATCAGTGCAGATAAGCCCACTTCCAATGAAAAGCTCCTCCCCTTTGCACAGGTGGTTTGGATGAACAGCACTTAAAAGCTCATGTGCATGTGGGCATTCGTGTCATGACTTTGTGCGTTCTGTTGAACACAAGTAGAGTACCTATAGATTCCCTCACCTATCTTCACATTCATCTCTCCGCCCCTTTGAAAAGCAGCAATGAATTCGGAATGGCCAAGCCATCTAATAATAATTTTGGTTGCTGTTGGAGTTCATGGTGACTGAACACTTGCATCGGTTCTGCGTGCAACCGATCATACATGGGCTCCATGTACTGTTTACTCTTTGTGTCTGCAGCTAGACCTTGTCCTTTCTGTGAAAGGAATTCCCTATGTGAAAATGAAATGATTATTTTCCCCAGTTCTTTTGCAGACCCATTCCACTCATTCGCTCTCTCATGAAAGTGTGTTCTGTGCCTTGCAGGTGCCAAAGTCCTCAAATGTTTGCAATAAAAGGTACCTTCATTAGTAATTAAATCTGTCTTGTATTGTTTTTTGTCTGCAGCACTTTAAAGAAATTTACTTCATAAGTACTCCATGATTCGTTCTTTCCTGATGATGTTCATGAATAACACAGTAATTAATATAGGTTACAGCAGTTTCAAGGTTCTCAAATGTGATTAGACAATCCTGTTGAATCACATTTAATCATATTTAATTACCCTTTTTTTCCCGTTTTTTACAATTACCAATAATTTCTGTTGATGTTTGCACTTTCTTTTGTTAGTTTTATTATTTTATTTGCATTGCTTTGCTCTTTTGTTCTTCAATCAAAGGGAAAAAAGTAATAATTTGTGGTGTTGCACATTTTTTGTAATATAGTATTTTTATTGAAATGCTAATAATATATAAATACACTGAACAAAATTATAAACGCAACACTTTTGTTTTTGCCCCCATTTTTCATGAGCTGAACTCAAAGATCTAAGACTTTTTCTATGTACACAAAAGGCCTATTTCTCTCAAATATTGTTCACAAATCTGTCTAAATCTGAGTTAGTGAGCACTTCTCCTTTGCCGAGATAATCCATCCACCTCACAGGTGTGGCATATCAAGAGGCTGATTAGACAGCATGATTATTGCACAGGTGTGCCTTAGGCTGGCCACAATAAAAGGCCACTTTAAAATTTGCAGTTTTACTGTATTGGGGGGTCCGAAAACAGTCAGTATCTGGTGTGACCACCATTTGCCTCACGCAGTGCAACACATCTCCTTCGCATAGAGTTGATCAGGTTGTTGATTGTGGCCTGTGGAATGTTGGTCCACTCCTCTTCAATGGCTGTGCGAAGTTGCTGGATATTGGCAGGAACTGGAACACGCTGTCGTATACGCCGATCCAGAGCATCCCAAACATGCTCAATGGATGACATGTCCGGTGAGTATGCTGGCCATGCAAAAACTTGGATGTTTTCAGCTTCCAGGAATTGTGTAAAGATCCTTGCAACATGGGGCCGTGCATTATCATGCTGAAACATGAGTGATGGTTTTTTTCCCCCCCCCCCCCCCCATTTTTTTTTCCCCCCCCCCCCCCTTTTTTTTTTTTCCCCCCCCCCCCCCTGGTGAATGGAACAAAAAAAGGGCCTCAGGATCTTGTCACGGTATCTCTGTGCATTCAAAACGCCATCAATAAAATGCACCTGTGTTCGTTGTCCATAACATACGCCTGCCCATACCATAACCCCACCGCCACCATGGGCCACTCGATCCACAACGTTGACATCAGCAAACCGCTCACCCACACGACGCCATACACGCTGTCTGCCATCTGCCCTGTACAGTGAAAACCGGGATTCATCAGTGAAGAGAACACCTCTCCAAAGTGCCAGACGCCATCGAATGTGAGCATTTGCCCACTCAAGTCGGTTACGACGACGAAATGCAGTCAGGTCGAGACCCCGATGAGACGACGAGCATGCAGATGAGCTTCCCTGAGACGGTTCTGACAGTTTGTGCAGAAATTCTTTGGATATGCAAACCGATTGTTGCAGCAGCTTTCCGGGTGGCTGGTCTCAGACGATCTAGGAGGTGAAGATGCTGGTGTGGAGGTCCTGGGCTGGTGTGGTTACATGTGGTCTGCAGTTGTTGGATGTACTGCCAAATTCTCTGAAAACGACTTTGGAGACGGCTTATGGTAGAGAAAAGAACATTCAATTCACGGGCAACAGCTCTGGTGAACATTCCTGTAGTCAGCATGCCAATTGCACGCTTCCTCAAAACTTGCAACATCTGTGGCATTTTGCTGTGTGATAAAACTGCACATTTTAGAGTGACATTTTATTGTGGCCAGCCTAAGGCACACCTGTGCCAATAATCATGCTGTCTAATCAGCATCTTGATATGCCAACCCTGTGAGGTTGATGGATTATTCGGCAAAGGAGAAGTGCTCACTAACCAGATTTAGACAGATTTGTGAAAAATATTCGAGAGAAATAGGCCTTTTGTGAACATAGAAAAAGTCTTAGATCTTTGAGTACATCTCATGAAAAATGGGGGCAAAAACAAAGTGTTGCGTTTATAATTTTGTTCAATGTATATATATATAGTATATATATAATATATCAATCATGTGAAACAAAAAAAAAAGTTAGGACACCCTATTGAATTCCATGGTTTTCTGTATCAGGACATAATAAAAAATTATCTGGTCCTTGGCAGGTCTTAAAATTTGGAAAATAAAACCTCAGATGAACAACATCACATGACATAATGCACCTTGTTCTTATTTATTTAACTAAAATAAAGCCAAGATGGAAAAGCCAGGTGTGACAAAGTTAGGACACCCTATGTTTCAACTGCCTGTAGATTCACTTTTAGCAGCAATAATTTGAAGTAATCATTTTCTGTATGACTTTATCAGTCTCTCACATCGTTCTGGAGGAGTTTTGGCTCACTCTTCTTTACAACGTTGCTCAGGTTTATTGAGGTTTGTGGGCATTTGTTTATGCACAGCTCTCGCCACAGCATTTCAGTCAGGATGAGGTCTGGACTTTGACTGGACTGCTGCAACCCCTTGATTCTTTTCTTTTCAGCCGTTCTGTTGTAGATTTGCTGGTGTGCTTGGGATCATTGTCCTGTTGCATGACCCAATTTTGGCCCAACTTTAGCTGTCGGACGGATGGACTCAAATTTGACTCTACAGTCATGGCCAAAAGTTTTGGCAGTGGCATAAAATTTGTGTTTAGCAAAGTTTGCTGCTTCAGTATTTGTAGATTATTTTTCCCACATTTCTATGCTATACTAAAAAACAATGATAAGCATATCATAAATTTTAAAAGCTTTTATTGGCAAAAAATATAATGAGTCAATATTACAGTGTTGACCCTTGTTCTTCATAACCTCTACAATTCACTCTGGCATGCTGGATATTAGCTTCTGGGCCAAATCCTGACTGATGGCGATCTATTCTTGCCTTATTAGTTCTCGGAGTTGATCACAATTTGTGGGCTTCTGCTTGTCCACTCGCCTTTTGAGGACTGACCACAGGTTCTCTATGGGATTGAGATCCAGGACGTTTTGATACCATTCTTTATTCATGGCAGTGTTTTTGGGCAGAATTATGAGAGAGCCCACTCCCTTGGTTGAAAAGCAACCCCACACGTGGATGGTCACAGGACTCATGGTAGCGTTGACCTTTTCTTCTCCGAACAATCGATTTTCCAGATGTCCCAAACAGTCAGAAGGGAGCTTCATCAGAGAAAATAACTTTGCAAAAGTCATCTGCGGTCCAATCCTTGTACTTCCTGCATAATTCAGTCTGTCCTTGACGTTTTTCTTGGAGAGAAGTGGCTTCTTTGCTGCCCTTCTTGACACCAGGCCGTTGTCCAAAAGTCTTGGCCTCACTGTGCATGCAGATGCTCTCACACCAACCTGCTGCCATTCCTGAGCAAGCTCTGCACTGCTGGTGACACGATTCCTCAGGAGGAGACGGTCCTGGCGCTTGCTGGACACTCTGGGACGTCCTGAAGACTTCTTCACTGCAGTCGAACCTCTCTTCTTGAAGTTCTTGATGATCTGGTAAATGGTTCATTCAGGTGCAATATTCTTTGTAGCAATTTCTTTGCATGTGAGGCCATTTTGATGCAAAGTGATGATGGCTGCACGTGTTTCTTTGGAGGTAACCATTGCTAACAAGAACACAATGATTGGAAGTGCTTCTTCCCTCCTTTTATAGCAATCAGTCTGCTCTTACAATCTATTTAGTATGATAGTGATTTCACCTGACTAGTACTCATTCACACTTTCACATGTGCTGCTAATATGATTAGTTAATGTTAGCTGGTCATTTTGTGTCAGGATCAAAAAACAGTGAAATTTGTTTTTTTGTGAAAAGTTCATTTTTTGGCCAAAGAAGCTTTTAGCAATTATTTAAAATACATATGATCACTCTACACAATAATCTAGAAACAATGTGAATGAACACCACAACAGCTTAAGCAGCAAACTTTGCAAAACACAAAATTTATGTCACTGTCAAAACTTTTGGCCATGACGTATTCACACACACAACCACACACACACAACACATAAGTACAGCACAGGCCCACACGAAAACACACACGTGCTAACGATGTTAGCGCTACTCTGACGATTTTATCAGTAAAATAGTTTATCAACTTAAAAGCTACACTCTAAAAAAAGATGGTTCTTTAAAGGTTATTTATATGCAGTAATGGTTTTATTTAGAACCATAGCATTCTGAAGAACCCTTTCAACCCTTTTTTTGTGTGTTAGAGTTTATGGTTCTTTATTCCCACCCTTTTTGTTTTTTAAATCTGTAACCGTTAAAACTCCTCATTACTGATTTTCTGGAGCTCAGTGATCCAACTACACACTGTCAACACACTCAACAGGTAAATTATTTCATTCTTAAAATTGAAATCCAATGTTAAGTTTAAAAGTAAACTGGTTCAAACAAACATGTCTTATCTCTTAAAACTGAAGTGTTTATTACGTTTGAAATATGGATATTTTTCTTATAAAAACGCATGGATTCACTACAGAAGGCCTTTATTCACCCCCGGAGCCGTGTGAAGCACGTTTTATTATGAATGCGTGTACTTTATTTGACGACTTGTGGACTGTTCAACTGCAACACCCGCTGACTGCAATGATAGAGCTGGGAATAGCCAGGACAATTTTTTAATTATAACTCTGTGGATTCATCGGAAAGAAGAAAGTCATATACACCTAGGATGCTTGGTCTAAATCTAAAATACGTTTGCTTAACAGTGAGGGGTTGGATGCAGCTTAAGAAATAAATTACACACACAATTGCGTTTAAGTACAAAAACCGGACGGATGCCTTGAAATATATAATCTGATCGATGTCTTGAGGTGAGGTAACCGAAGTATAAGCGGAATAATTGACTCCGGTCCATTGAATTATTAGAAAATAATGCACACCCGAGGTGTAAACATTATTTTATAGAATTCAACAGCCCATGTCATTATTCTTATATAAGGCTATATACAGGTATATATATATATATCTATATATATATATATATATATATATATATATACATACGTATATACACATAAATAGCCTATTACATTTTATATATTTATATATCTATATTTATTAGTATCGATATAGTAATATACAGTATGTATAGATATATAGATATAATATAATAGATATATATTATAGATAGATATATATATATTACCGTAGTAATGGAAAATGTCCGTCATGGAGATTGATAGAAAGTTAAAATGATAGATTTTTAAATAAATTTTGTTAACAAAAGAATGATGTATGTATAGAGTAATAATATTGTATAAATATTATATATGATTTTGCAATCTTCTGAGTCCGACACTGAAGCCATTGCCTTTTTGCCCTTGCTTTTAAGTCAAGCCTATGTGTGTTATCATCTATCCATAGACCTGATCTGCAAAGAAATAGTATTCTTTATTTGAACAGGCTTAGAGCAGCCGACACAAACATGTTATGTAATGATATTTGAGAGTAATAATTTATACATTATTATTATGATTATATTATGTCTATTATTATTGTAGATAGTTGATTGACCACTCAAACTGCAGGCGGTTCTCATGTTGATGTCCAGTCGTGCCCCTCAGATCTGTGGTGTATTTTTGGATCCATGATTCTTCCTGGTTGAAACTAGATTAAGTGAGACAGAACCAGCACTAGTTTCCACTGACTAGGTTGGAATGCCCTATCAAGGCCCTCTGTTCTGGACAACTACAAAACACTTGGGCAGATTATCATCAGACCTGGAAAGGAGGCAGGAAGCACAATTAATTGTTTTAAACAAATTATTATTCTGATACAAGTAAGAATAATAGAGGAGAAAAATACTAAAAGGGACAAGAATATTTAAGAATGATCTTATCTTTTGTACAGGAACCTAATCAGGGGTTCTACTCTGGCCATCAAGGTACACTTCCTGTAGTGTCAGATCCAACCCTAATAAACACACTACACCTGAACAATTCTAATCAAGGTCTTCAGGATTACTAGAAAGTTACTGGCAGGTGAGTTTGATCGAGGTTGGAGGTAAACTCTGCAGGAAAGTGGACCTCGAGGGCCCTTTTTCGTGTCGTACAGCAGAGGGCGACATAGGTACATCTAAGTGGAATTTTTTTTTTTTTTTTTTTAATTTTTTTTTACAGCGGTGTATAACTGTGTATAACTTCGAAGTTTTCTCATTAAGATGTCAGTAGATGCAACATTAACAGCTGATTCATTTATAAAAATTGTTCATTTGTAAAATATAAATTTTTTTTCTGGTGTTGGATATGTCTTTGTTTAACAAATTAATGTTACTCTAAGATAGAAATGAGATTGTTTCATAAGGCTGTACTTATTAGATTCATTGCTCTACATTGTCGCTGTTGTTGTGGATGTTCATGCACATTTGTTTACATGGTTGTTTTGTGGTTATTTTCCAGCTCACAGGACAGACAGCAGACTGGCCTTCACCATAGTAGGATGGGTAAATATGATTAAATTACATGCTTAGTAACTGACAAACTGATATTATTCTTTCTACAGGGGTGTTGAAAACAGTTGTGCACCTTAATATTTTTGTTGAAACGGTTATACATTTTTTTCACGATTCTTTGACAAATAGAAAGTTCAAAAGAACAGCATTAATTAGAAATAGATTTTTTTGTAACATAAGTGTATTTACTGTCGTTTAAAAAAATCAATTTAATGTGTTCTTGATTAATTAAAAAATCAAATGAATAAATAAATACAAATCGCCCTGACCCCAAACTTTTGAATGGTACTTGTAGCCTATGGCAGTTTATCATTTTTAACTACAAGTTGAAACAAGAGCTGGTTAAAAAATGGAGTGTGAAAAAAAAATCTAGCATTTCTTTTAATATCTTCTCTTTGTTTTAGGAATGTAGATATATTTCTGATAATGAGTTTTTATTTTGGCAGATTCTGGGGCTTAAATTATATTTGTTCATGCCTTATTAAATGTGAATAATAACAAAGCATGTAATTAGCAGCATGAACATGAAATAATCTTATTTAACCAAGAATACACTCTCATATTGTCTCAAGTACTCTGGCGTTATGCCACAGATATTGAAACCGAAAGTTTTAGTCACCTTTTCAAGTTCATTTAAAGTTTCAAATAAATTTGATTTCCTTTGAAAAATATTGAATATTTTCCATTGCACTGTCAAAATATAGCAGACTGATATCAGAATCAGAATCAGAATGAGTTTTTATTGCCAGGTATGTTTACACATACGAGGAATTTGTTTTCATGACAGAAGCTCCACAGTGTAACAGAATGACAGTGACAGAACAAAAACACAGATAATAAAAAATAGAACAAGTAACTAAGGAATAAAAATATACAAATCGAATTGTATGTACAGGTATACAACAATAGACAGTTGTATGTACAGGTATATTATGTGCAAATTGAAATGTAGACTGAGTGTGTGTGTTAGATAAATAAGTGTATGAGTGAATAAATAGTGTGTGTTCCACAGTTATTGTCAAGTGTTCATGAGATGGATGGCCTGAGGGAAGAAACTGTTCCTGTGTCTGGTCGTTCTGGTGCTCAGAGCTCTGTAGCGTCGACCAGATGGCAACAGTTCAAAGAGGGAGTGTGCTGGATGTGAGGGGTCCAGAGTGATTCTGCCAGCCCTTTTGCTCACTCTGGACGAGTACAGTTCTTGGAGAGAAGGGAGGGTTGTACCAATGATTCGCTCAGCAGTCCGGACTACCCTCTGTAGTCTTCTGAGGTCAGATTTGGTAGAACCAAGTAGAGCTGAACCAGACAGTTATTGAAGTGCAGAGGACAGAATCAATAATGGCGGAGTAGAACTGTTTCAGCAGCTCCTGTGACAGGTTGAACTTACTCAGCTGGCGAAGGAAGTACAACCTCTGCTGGGCCTTTTTCACAATGGAGTCAATGTGAGTGTCCCACTTCAGGTCCTGAGAGATTGTGGTGCCCAGGAACCTGAATGACTCCACTGCAGTCACAGTGCTGTCCATGATGGTGAGTGGGGGGAGTGCAGAGGGGTTTCTCCTGAAGTCCACGGTCATCTCCACAGTTTTTAGCATGTTGAGCGCCAGGTTGTTGAGACTACACCAGACAGCCAGCAGCCAGCTGCTCGACCTCCTGTCTGTAAGCATACTCGTCACCGTCCTGAATGAGGCCGTTGAGTGTGGTGTCGTCTGCAAACTTCAGGAGCTTGACAGAGGGGTCTTTAGATGTGCAGTCGTTGGTGTAGAGGGAGAAGAGCAGTGGAGAGAGAACACAACCCTGAGGAGCTCCAGTGCTGATCGTACGGTTGCTGGATGTGTATTTTCCCAGCCTCACTAGCTGCTGCCTGTCTGTCAGGAAGCTGTTGATCCACTGACAGACGGAGGTGGGCACGGAGAGCTGAGTTAGTTTGGGCAGGAGGAGGTTTGGGATGATAGTGTTAAAGGCCGAGCTGAAATCCACGAACAGGATCCTCACATAAGTCCTGGTCTGTCTAGATGTTGCAGAACAAAATGCAGTCCCATGTTGACTGCATCATCCACAGACATGTTTGCTCTGTAGGCAAACTGAAGAAAATCCAGCAAGGGTCCAGTGATGTCCTACAGGTGGGCCAGCACCATTCTCTCAAGTGACTTCATGACCACAGAAGTGAGAGCGACAGGTCTGTAGTCGTTAAGTCCAGTAATTTTGGGTTTCTTTTGGACGGGGATGATGGTGGAGCGTTTGAAGCTGGCATGGACTTTGCACAGCTCCAGTGATCTGTAGAAGATCTGTGTGAAGATGGGGGCCAACTGGTCAGCACAGGATTTCAGACAGACTGGAGTAACACAGTCTGGGCATGGTGCTTTTTCCTTTTCTGCTTCCGGAAGACCTGGCTCACCTCTTCTTCGCTGATCTGATTTGCAGGTGTGGGGGAGAGGGGGGTTGCTGGAGGTGTGAATGGTTGTGTGGAGAGGTGTTCAGGGCGGGTGTGGGGTGTCTTTTCAAACCTGCAGTAGAACTCGTTCAGATCGTCTGCCAGGTGTTGATTCTCCACAGTGCTGGGGGATGGTGTCTTGTAATTGGTGATTTCTTTTAGACTTTTCCACACTGATGCCGAGTCACTGGAAGAGAATTTAATCTTTATTTTTTCTGAATAATTCCTCTTTGACACTCTGATCTCCTTTTCCAGTGTGTATGTAGCCTGTTTATACAAGACATTATCCACCTTCCTGTGAGCATCTTCTTTGGCCTGACGGAGCTGACTGAGTTTTGCAGTGAACCATGGTTTGTCATTGTTGTAAGTTAAATGAGTCCTGGTAGGAATGCACATGTCTTCACAGAAACTGATATAAGATGTTACAGTCTCTGTGAGCTCGTCCAGATCGGTGGCAGCAGCTTCAAAGACGCTCCAATCAGTGAGGTCAAAACAAGCTTGTAAATCCTGCTCTGCTTCATTAGTCCATCTTTTTACAGTCCTTAATACAGGTTTAGTTGATTTCAGTTTCTGCCTGTAGGTCGGTATAAGATAAACCAAGCAGTGATCAGAGAGCCCCAAAGCTGCTCGTGGGACAGAGTTATATGCATTCTTTATTGTGGTGTAACAATGATCAATTTATTACTGTCTCTGGTGGGACATGTGATGTGCTGTCTGTATTTTGGCAGTTCACAGGAGAGATTTGCTTTATTAAAGTCCCCGAGAATGATTAAAACAGAGTCCGGGTGTTGTTGTTCTGTGTCTGTGATCAGATCAGCGAGTCTCTGTAAAGCAGTGCTCGCGTGTGCTTGCGGAGGGATGTACACACCGACGAGAATGAACGAGCAAAACTCCCACAGCGAATAGAACGGCTTGCAGTTAATGAAGAGCACTTCTAGATTTGAACAGCACATCTTCTTTAACACAGTTACATCTGTACACCACCTCTCATTGATGTAAAAGCATGTCCCGCCACTGCGTGGACATTAAATTATATTTAATAATCAAAGGGCACCTGTGTGTGTGTGTGTGTGTGTGTGTGTTTTATCTGCACTTGTTTTTTCTTTTGTTTTCTGTGAATTTGTTTGTGACATTTAATTGGTTCCTGGGATCTCAGCGCTCTTTGATTTTTCAGAAAAATTCAACCGTGCTTGTTCACACTGGTGGTTTATTGCCCTAATGATCCAGCAGGTGGCGCTGGTCTTCCGTTCTGACCCTGTTTTGAGCATCAGCTGGACTCACAGAATGTTTACTGGACAAAAAGGCAAGACGATTAACACACACACACACGCGCACACACAGACAATCAAACCCTGTGAATTACTCTGAATGTTTTTGTTCCCCAGCTAAGAATAATGAACAAATAGAAACAGTATTGCATTTCTGCAGTGTATTTTAATATGCATTACCTTGAATGTGACAGAAGTCTAAAGTTCTGTCTGAAGGTATAGCGTGTTTGTCTCAGTGGGTTTCTTAATATGCCTATCTGAAACAATTAAACTCTAAAGAAACTTTTTATGTTAATGGCCATGTGGAATGTGCTCAATGAACTGAAAGGGCCATATATAGTTTAATCCCCGAAAAGGAGACTCATTTCTGAATACATTGTGGCTTAGACCAGAAAATAGTCTTTGAGATGAAGCTCCTGCATTTAACGCCCTTTCCCTCTCCAACGTTCAAGAAAATTTACGATTTTGTCCCAGATTTCAATTTCCACAGCATCCGGCCTCAGAAAACCTCAGCAAGTCCAGCAAAAATGCTTTGGAAGAGTGTGCAAAATACAAAAAAACACAACAGAGAGTTGGAATATCATGAGAAAACAATATAAGCTCATCACATTATCTGAAACACTTTGCTGAGTAGTTGTATCTGTATTTTTAGTGAGGCTGAATACAAACACAGTTGCACTGAATAAAATATCACAGTAAGAGAAGAAAAAGAGCCAATTTTGAGCATTACAGTGTCAGACCTATTCCAACAGAGGAGAAGTCTCAGTTATATTTTGTACTCACATCTGAGTGAATCTTCAGAGGTATCTTTGTGTAAACATGGGGTTTTGATTATGAATATCCATGTTCCTTCTCCAGGAATAAATACCATCTACACTATTATTTAAAGGTTTGGGGTCAGGTTTTTTTAAAGGAACACTCCACTATTTTTGAAAATAGGCTCATTTTCCAACTCCCCTAGAGTTAAACAGTTGAGTTTTACCGCTTTCGAATCCATTCAGCCGATCTCCGGGTCTGGCGGTAGCACTTTTAGCTGTAGCTTAGCATAGATCATTGAATCTGATTAGATGTATAGTTCAGAGTATATAGACTCAGAGTATAGTTCCTAGCCATATCGGCCTAGAAAATCGCAACTTTTCATTTTCCGTCGGTCTTAGTACACGATGTAACTACAGAAGAGTCAAGTTTTAAATAGGAAAAATATAGAAACTCTTTGGTCATTTTTGAGCGAGATGCTAACGGTCTAATCAGATTCAATAATCTATGCTAAGCTACAGCTAAAAGTGCTACCGCCAGACCTGGAGATCGGCTGAATGGATTCGAAAACGGTAAAACTCAACTGTTTAACTCTAGGGGAGTTGGAAAATGAGCCTATTTTCAAAAATAGTGGAGTGTTCCTTTAAACAAATGAATACTTTTATTCAGCAACGATGTATTAAATTGATCAAAGGGACATTAAAGTCATTTTGTAATGTTACACAATTATATTTCAAATAAATGCTGAATTTAAACCTTCTCTTTATCAAAAAATACTGATAAATTAAAATGTATCACCGTTTCTACAAAAATGTGAGCCCCAAATCAGCATATGTGACACTGAAGACTGGAGTAATGACTGCTGAAAATTCAGCTTTATCATCACAGGAATAAATCACATTTTTAAAATACATTAAAACAGAAAACAGTTATATTAAATTGAAGTGATATTTCACAATACTGTTTTTACTGTATTTTTGATCACATAAATGCAGCCTTTGGAAGGCATAAGAGACTTCTTTCAGAAACATTTAAAAAATCTTACAGACCCCCAGACATTTGAATAGCAGTGTAAGTCAAAATCTGAATCTGTTTTTTACTTTAGTTAGTACCCATGTGATCTGTTTGTGTTGTTTTCTGTTCACAGGTGATTGATCTCCTGGTCTCTGCTGGACTGAGAACACCTCTTTTGAATAAGCTGCGTGTTTCAAGGTATCATTCATGTCACTTGCACAAAAAGGATGAGTTATGTGGCAACAGTATCTTATCACTACTTTATCAGTCACGTGACCTCAACAGCCCAGGTTTGGGAAACTAGCTGCATGTTGCCATGGCAGCACAGTCAGTCGTTCTTCTAACAGAGGGTTGATGGAAAAATCTTCCTTGTGTTCAGCTTGTACATGGTTTAAGATAGAAATATCAGTCTCTCTTCTCTTCTCTCTAATGTTTCTGCTGCCAAGGTCACTTACAACTAAGACAAGATCAGCCACAGACTGTTCAAAACATTCATCTCCATTACGTTTCTGATAGTGGGTGACAAAACCCTTATTCCATCATCAAGATGCTGGAGCCAGAAAAAGTGCCCAAACTTGAACACTTCCACACATTTTTACCAAAGAAAATGGGGATAAAAAAGGGCTGTTAAAATCAAAATGAATTCCTATCTGTTTTCTAATCGCATGTTATTTATCGTATTGTGAACGATTCATCTCTGCATACTGTTTAATTTTTTCATTAAAATATCATAACTTGATCTTCTGGTTATACAACAAACGTCTTCCTTGTTGACATATGCCAGACTTCTCCAAATATTTCAAGAGGGTCTGGCTGCAGCCTTGCACTTGCATTCTCAGACTTGCACTCTCAGACACTTGCGCTTCCGCTAGCGACGTCACCTGCAGTCTTTATTTTTTATTTTGTTCTATGTTTTATTAATTTTTGTTTGAATCTCTCAACATTTTACAACAGTAGCCAGGTGGTGAAGACAAGAAAAAAGAAACTAAATTACAGTGTCACTTGCAATCGCCACTTGCACTCTCCGCTAGCTGCGATGTCACTTGCAATCGACACAAATCGTGCGTGTTGCCAATGGAGACAAGAAGCTGTGGTGGTGATTAAACAATTAAAACGAATTTAGTACTATAACATACAGGGTCCTGCAAGAAAAAAATAAAAATACCTGCAAATCCGTGGCCACAGAACAGCAGAACATGAACGCATGCACAAAGTCTCTCGTTAAGCGTTTTCCTCCTGTAGAAAAACATAAACACTTAACACTTAAAAAGTGATCAATAAATAGAACAAAATAAAAAAATTAAAGACTGCAAGTGACGTCGCTAGCGGAAGCGCAAGTGTCTGAGAATGCAAGTCTGAGAGTGCAAGTGCAAGTCTGCAGCCAGACCCTTCTCAAATATTTAGTCTGCCCCTTTCTTACAATAGACTACAAGCTCACATTCACATCTGTCTGCAGCCAATCAACAAAGGATGGATTAAACCAAGACTCCGCCCTACATTTTTTTTAATGCATTGAACAGAAAGGGTGAAGGTTTTGGAAAGTGACTTTTTCCTTTTGATGTACAAAGGAAAATATCGCTAATCGCTAATACTGTTACAGTGCAACTTTAAAATGAGCGTGCAAACTTATTTATTTTTGTCCTTATTGTAACGTATATCCGAGCAGAACAGCTCAATGTGGGCGCGACATGATTTTGTCCATTGGGAATTCATTGGGTCATTGTCGTTTGGTAATTGCTGCGAGCTCTTGTCATGATATTCCATAAAAAAAATAAGAATTGTCAGTTTTGATTTTATGGTGACTTTAAGCACGCTGACTTTGAACCATGAAACAATAACATCAAAATCCAGGGAGTGTGTGACAATGCAAAGCAACAACTCAAATTTAGATTGCTCCCATTATAATCAAACTACACTTTGCTACACTTTGTAATCAGTTGACACTATAAGTTCACAAAAGTAGGAGTAAACAAACTTGTAAACAAAGTGTTGAATCAGTAAAAACATACTCCATTCCTGAAATGTTTGTAGATCCCCCAAACAAGCACCAGCAATGTCATGAGCATTCACACGCAATCCTCTTTTCTCCTCTTTCTTTCCTCTCAAGGAGATTGATATCTCCAAAGTCCTTCTCTCTAACCACCCTATCACCTTTAAACATCTTTTACATGTTATTTCTCCAGCATTCATCAACACGTGTCTTACTACTAGCATCTTTCCTCATCATATTTAAGTATCATATTTTAAGTCATATTTAACAATAGAACTGTCCAACACAGGCTCATTGGAAAAAACGTGCCTCTAAACTCCAAAAAGTACCTACACATACAATTCACTGCAGTTTCCAACTGAAGCTTGTTTGATGTTCCTTCCCGTCTTCTGTGTTTAGTGATTCAGCAGATGCTTGATGGTACCATCCTTGCTTGGTGGTACAAAGTCACTTGCTCTCTCTGTTCCTCTGTGATGGAGTTTCTCCATCTCCATTTGACCATCACAATCTTCAAGGTTGAAGACATACCACTTCTCTGAGCATTTAAATCATAACCATAAACAAAAGTAAATACATTTTTGCTCTAACTTTTGTACTTCTCTGGTTTAATCTTGAAATCTGGTGTTAAGGTACTGCTAATGCTAATGACATTAGCTTTTGTATGACAAATTGCTTGTGCTTGTCCTCATTTGTGTACTGTAAGTCACTTAGGAAAAAAATCATATCTTAAATGATTATATCTAAATGACTAAATGTAATAAAAGTGAGAAAAGCAGCAGCTACAATGTTATGGCATTACAAAAAGTGAAGAAACAGGAAAGAGAAGCAGGACTGACTTCTGGCCTTGGTAAAAGGGTGCTTTATTCCAAAAGAGAGTGTGTTGCTCTTTTTTAGAGACAGAAGGTTTGAGTGCAGTCTCTTATTCATACAAGAGAAGGTCTTTAACCAGCCAGTTCACGGACACTGCAACCTTAAAACAAGTCTTTTTTTTCGTAGCTGACTTGATGGATTCAAGTCTTTGAACTGAAAACATTAAAATTTAAGTATTTAAGCAAACAGTTTTAAATTACTCTCCTGGAAATTTGAGATAATCTAGCAGCTCCAGCTGTAACTGTCTGACAATCAAGAATCTGATTTTAGATCAGTTTTTCTACTTGTGTATAAATTCACATAAATTTGAGCCTGGAAATAATCTGAGCAACAGACTTTGGCAAAACCTTTATGAAAATGTTTCATTATAAAAACTCCATTAGGACATGGAACCAAATCCCAGACCCAGTTTGACAGCTCCCAGTTGCTGGTAGTCATTTGTCAAAGTCTGAAACGCTTTTATCATCTTTTTTTCCATTTCCTTTTCTCTTTTTTCTTCTTCTCTATATTTCTGTACACCTCTCTTATAATGTTAAGACTAGAGCTAAACTGGTTTAAATGAAGAGCTGGGATGTAATACTGGGGTACCCAGTTATCTATTGAAATACTGTATCTCCCCTGAGCCATTGACTGAACTAACCAACAGATCCATTTTGGAAAGTGAATGCCTGCTCATTTTTCCACCGGTTGGCTATTACAGGAGATAATGGACTCTCCTAAAACCCAGCTCTGCCCACCCCACCTGGAATTTGCCATTACTGCTGCCGTACGGAAACCAGCTGGAGAAATAACTGTAATTCAGAAACTATTACGAAGGGCATTCTGCAAAATTAAACCTCGCCTGCCGAGAAGCGGAATAACCAGCATATGACAGAACGAAAAATTCAACTCATTGCCCCCTCTTTCTATCACATGCTCTCTCTCTCAACTCAGTTCCCAGCAAATAAAAGAACGTGGAGAGGTCTTGAAAAGGAACACACGGTTCTTTAATTTGTGTCCTGTTCCGGCTTGTGTTTCGCTATTGCCTTGAATTGGAGCCGACCTGCCTTATTGGACAATGAAGAAATAACAAGATTTGCAGATGACGTCACAAAAAAACTTGGGTTGAGGGAGGATGGGGTGGACTGAAAGAAAGTGAGAAAATTCCATTATGTAGGATAAATTGATCTGGAGAAAAATTTGTTGAAAAAAGTTTGAGTGAGAAACTGCACCTGTTAATTCTTTGTTCAATAGACCTTAGCAAAGACGTTGTGGTGGTTAGTTTGACACTCTGTGTTTGATTAAGTTGACTTGTGTGTCATACTGATCATCGGTTGATTGTTCAAGCCTGGGCGATGTATTGGGTGTGATGTAAAATGAACGAGGGTCAGTAAAAGAAGCAGCTCACAGCTCACGGTCTCACATTGTGTTTATTGGACCTAAAAATAAGACCATTCGGACAAACATATAAAGGACACAAGAATATAACATGGTGTCAGAAGCGACATTACAGTGAGTACCGCGAACAGTTTTGTTGATACGAACTGATTAGCACGCCAGAAGATTTTAATCTCGGCAGACGAACATGGAACAATTCAAGCCACCCTCATCACTAGTGCTAACGGGCAATTTAGCAGAAAATTGGCGCAGATGGGAGCAACATTTTCGTCTGTATATGACTGCAACAGGAGCGAGTGCTAAACAAGAGCCAGTCAAAATAGCCATTCTGCTACACACCATTGGAGAAGAGGCGTTGGAGGTGTAGAATACACTCGCCGTCAATTTAGTTCATGAAGAGAACGAGACGATGGAAGACGTGCTCATAGCATTCAGAGACTATTGCAGCCCACAGAAAAACGTTGTGTTTGAGAGGCACCAATTCTGGTCTCATCCCATGGCAGATGGCATTACAGTGGACAGATTCATCACAGAGCTGAGACAAAAAAGCAAAGACTGGGAGTTTGGCCCAAGTGAGAATGACATGCTCAGAGATAAGTTGGTGTTTAGTATAACAAACCCTTCTCTCAAAGAAAGATTACTTCGCGAAAATGACTTGTCATTGCACAGAGCTATAGAAGTATGCAGAGCAACTGAGCTAGCCAAAACACAGAGGCCATGCAAAATGCTGCAGTTGTCCAAGACTCTCAAGTAAGTGCTATAGTAAAAGCGACAGAATATAGAAAACCAGGTGCAAGAAGTAAGAGCAACAAGAAGCCAATTACACGAAACTGTCGCAGATGTGGAAAGAGCCATGAGCCATGCCAATGCCCAGCCTTTGGAGCAGTATGCCATAAGTGCGGTAAAAATAACCATTTCTCCAAGGTATGCCATGCAGTCATTCGCAACGATAGCAGAGAAAAAACTGTGCACAGCTTAAAGAGTGAAACAGAGTCCATGTACATTGGCACACTAACACATGCTCAAGTGCATGAGATGGAACACACGAAAGACAGTGTGTGGTACACAACAGCCACCATACGAGGCGTAGAGATAAGATTCAAACTAGACACAGGTGCAGAGGCAAATGTGCTACCTGTATCCATTGTCCAGAGGATTCCTGGTCCAGTTAAGCCACAGCCTACATCAACGGTGTTAGTAGCATTTGGGGGAACGCGCTCCATCCCGAAAGGCGTTGTGTCACTGAAATGTAAGACCGACAAAGCCATAGCCACATTACAGTTCTATGTGTCCGATCAAACAGACATGCCAATTCTCAGCAGAGCAGCATGTGAGCAATTACAGCTGGTGAAAAGGATTGAACTGCTTGCAAAAAAGTCTGCGTCAACCAAAGAAGAGTTGGTCAACATGTATCCATCAGTCTTCACAGGACTAGGAGAGTTCCCAGGAGTTCATCATATATATGTCGACCCAACAGTCACGCCTGTAATCCATGGATGCAGAAATATTCCACTATCTGTTCGTGACAAGTTGAAAGAAACACTTCGTGATCTTGTGCATAGAGGTGTTATATCTCCTGTAACTGAGCCCACAGAATGGGTAAACAGCCTCGTTATCACAGAAAAGAAGAACGGTTCACTGAGGGTATGTTTGGACCCTCGTGATCTGAACAAAGCCATACAACGCCAGCACTATTCCATTCCCACTCCTGAAGATGTGTGTAGCAATCTTGCTGGAAAGTCTATCTTTACCATTCTCGACGAAAAAGACGGTTACTGGCAAGTTGGATGAGCCATCCTCAAAACTATGCACTTTCAACTCACCTTGGGGCAGATATCGTTTTCAGAGACTCCCATTTGGCATCAAGTCAGCAAGTGAGGTGTTTCAGCAGAAAAACTGCGAGACTTTTGGTGACATACAAGGAGTACACATCATTGCTGATGCCATGATCATTGCTGCCTCATCGGTGCAGGAGCATGATGAAATCCTTGATAAGGTAATGGAGAGAGCAAGAGCGGCCAAGGTGATATTTAATAGTGATAAGATCCAGTAAGGTCAATATTGTGAAATACATGGGACACATTGTCACACCAGATGGCTTGAGACCTGACGAGACAAAGGTGAGGGTGATCACAGACATGCCAACCCCAAAGGATAAACAAGGCCTACAATGTCTACTTGGTATGACTAAGTATTTCGCGCAGTACATCCCGAATGAAGCTTCGCTCACGGCGCCCCTAAGACAGCTGCTGAGGAAGGATGCTGTATGGCAGTGGAATCCCCATCATAGCACTGCTTTAGAGAGTTTGAAGTCCGCTCTCACACGAGCACCTGTGCTGAGGTTCTATGATCACAAAAAACCACTAACAATACAGGCAGACTCGTCGAAAGATGGTTTGGGAGCCTGTCTTCTGCAAGAGGGCCACCCTGTGTGTTATGCATCCCGAGCACTCACTGACACTGAGAAAAGATATGCTCAAATAGAGAAAGAGTTACTTGCCATACTCTTTGCAGCAAGGAAGTTTCATCAGTACATATATGGCAAGGCAGTGATGGTGCAATCAGATCATAAGTTGCAAGATCTGAGTGAAAAGGTAGAGACTGGCTGGCCACAGAAAAAACGCAGTGTGAACAGCAACCTACATAGCTACTGGCCTATGCGACACAAAATTAGCATGCAGAATGACATTGTAATGGTAGGAGATAAGATAATCATACCTCACAACTTCAAAAAAGCAATCTTAGAGAAGCTACACATAGCTCATCAAGGTATCCAGAGAACAAAGGCCAAAGCAAGAAAATCCCTCTACTGGCCTGGAATGGCACGAGACAGAGATGATGGTGGAGAAATGTGCGCCGTGTCAACAACTCCAGCCACGACAGCAAAAAGAGCCTCTGATCACTCATGATGTTCCAGAACTACCATGGATGAAGGTTGGAGCGGATATCTTCGAGCTGAGAGGTCAGTCCTATCTATTGCTAGTGGACTATTTAACAAAATATCCAGAGGTACTGAACATACCAGACAAAACAGCCCACAAGGTAATACAAAAAATGAAATCAGTCTTTGCCAGACATGGCATCCCGAAAGAATTAGTGAGTGACAATGTTCCATTTGCCAGTTACGAGATGAAGTCATTTGCGGCATCATGGGACTTCAAGCTCGTATTCTCCAGTCCAGGATACCCAATGGACTTGCGGAAAGAGCAATAAAGACCGTTAAACATGCATTGAAGAAAGCGTTGCAAACTGGCACAGATCCACATCTAGTGCTACTGTCACTAAGAAATACACCACTGACTGGCCTGAATGAATCTCCTGCACAAATGTTAATGGGTAGAGTCCTGCGGAGCACAATTCCATGCTCTAGTGCTGTGCTCCAACAGTCGACCCCACAACACATACACAAAAGACTGGTGGATTTGCAATCTCGAATGTGGCATCAGTATATCCGCAATGCTAAGACGCTACCTGAGCTGGCTCCAGGATCGACAGTACATATGCAGACCAGACATGGATGGGCGCCCGCTGTAGTGAAGCACCAGAGAGATGAGCCTTGGTCTTATATGGTGCAAACACCAGCAGGAAAGACATTCAGGAGAAACAGACGGCACTTGAGAAAGATACATCAGAGTCTGTGCAAAGGTGTTGATCCTGATAAACTTTCGGATGAAATATCGACTCAAACACCCAGACCAGCTGATCAATCATCTGGGAATTCTCTGGAGAGAGTGGATGAGCATCCAACACGCCATACTAGAAATGGTAGAGCAGTAATACAGCCAACTCGATATAATGATTATGTTCTGGACATAAAAAAAAAAAAGGTGAGAGAAAATGTACATCTGTAACAAAAGGATCAAAGGATTCTCAAAGTAATTTGAATGGACTACTAATGTTCATAGTGGCCACTGTTGAGTAAATATAAGGTATGGTGTTTAGTGAGTTAAATGTTAAGACAAAGTTACTGTTTGATAGACTTGAATATGTATATGGGGAGATTTGAGTGCAGCCGTTTAAATGTAAGAGCCATGTCTGAGTTTGTTAAAAAAGGGGGATGTGGTGGATTTGGTTTGACACTCTGTGTTTGATTAAGTTGACTTGTGTGTCATACTGATCATCGGTTGATTGTTCAAGCCTGGGCGATGTATTGGGTGTGATGTAAAATGAACGAGGGTCAGTAAAAGAAGCAGCTCACAGCTCACGGTCTCACAGTGTGTTGATTGGACCCAAAAATAGGACACACCATTCGGACAAACATTTTAAGGACACAGATTATCCAAGACGTCTCACTCGTATATGTTTTGAATGGGGAAAAATGCAACGCAATATATGGCCGCTCTATCGAACGAAGCCCCGCCTTCTGAATAACAGAGCCAATCGCTAATCTGTAAAGTCACTCGTCACTGCAGCTGTCCCAGTTGTTATAGAAACAGTCAGCATTCTGGAGATGTGTGCTTAGGACTGCGCATGCACACTGGTCTAGCCTGAATAATAAACCTTTTTAATGCAAACGAAACAACATTTAAGAGACAGTTGTCAGATTTTTCCATTCAAAGGGATAGGAGCTGCACTTGCATGCCCGAGAGGCGTTTCAAAGATGGCTGCCGAGTGAAACGACTTGCCTTAAAGGGGTCATATGATTGTTGTTAGAAAAGACATTATTTTGTGTATTTGGTTTAATGAAATTTGTTTATGCGGTTTAAAGTTAAAAAACTTTATTATTTTCCACATACTGTACATTATATGTTTCTCCTCTATGCCCCGCCTTTCTGAAACGCATCGATTTTTACAAAGCTCATCAGTCTGAAAAGCGAGGTGTGTTGTGATTGGCCAGCTATCCAGTGCGTTGTGATTGGCCGAATACCTCAAGCGTGTGACAGAAATGTTACGCCCCTACCATACTGTGAGCCCTGTCCCAGCCGGAGCGATTAGACAAAAACATTAAAACCCATTACAAAAAAGGCATTTGTTGCATACAGTGGGGACAAAATTACTGATTATAATGACATATACTCTCTTTTTGCCTTAATCAGACCTAAATGCATAAAACCATGCTGCATTTGTATGGAGAATGACAAACAACAAAGTCTTGTTTGGTACGCTGTGTTTGGTGGGACTCACACTGGCCAAAACATCTAACAAGGTGGGGGGTTGTCGGCGGGTTTAATCATCATGGCATCCGTTCGGGGTTTAAATAGGTTTAACCACAACATCCATGTGCAGGTCTGGTGGTCAAACAGCCGGCGTGTAGTCATCACCATGCTCAGAAACAGGCCTCCATAAAATGGCTGCACACTCTGAATATTTGGTTGAAGGGGTCTGGAACAGTGGGTAAAACACGTAACCACTGATTTTCTAGTCTGTCCGCGGGGGAAGACCAACAAGTAGTTTTCGCTTCACAACGAAACCCGCGTCCACACATACGGCAGCTAGATGGAGCGAGGCCGGCGGCTAAGTGAGCGGAGGCCGGCGTGCTGAGTGACCGACGGCCGGTGGGCTTGAGAATGGTGCGGCCGGCGGGCTTGTGGCACATGTGATGACCCCGGTCTGGACTCCGCTTCGTCCACAGTGAAAGCCGATCCGGCTATCCACAGCACTAAGTTGATGTATTTCCTTAGCGACCAGCATGGATCAGCTCTAGGCTTGACGAAGCAGATATCGTCCTCTTTTTGGAAGACCAAACAAAGTAGTTTCGCTTTCACAACGAAACACACAGCTCCTTCACGACATGGCGACGGCAGCAACAATACTACAGCAAGTAAAGGTAGCGTCTTGGCTTGGTGGGCCGTGAACATTTGGGCGGTGTTATGCAAATCTTCCCACATCATGACATAGACGTGTGGGGGCGTGTTAGAACGAGCCGTTTTAGGTAGGCGTGGTTAACTTTTATAAAGAATATCTCTTTGGATTTTAGACTTTAGTCTTTGCAACTTTACAGATCTTCTTTATGCCCCAAGATCTTGTAACACTTCAAAGAGAAAGGAAAAATTGAAATCGCATCATATGACCCCTTTAAAGGGACTTTAGCTGCATCCAAAATGACGCACTATGCACTAATACACTATGTACTTATGCAGTATGTACTCAACCATTTAGAGTTTTGAATCATATATGGTTATTTAGCCACTCATCATCAGAGTCTGGTAGCCCCGTCCCCATTCGCTATGTAATTAAAGCTGAGCATTTGAGTGCATGAAGTGTCCAACATTCCACACTTGTTTTTTTTGTGTGGTTATTTAAGTGCATCATCCAGGTGCACATTTTCTTTTTGGAATTTTCAGTGTGAACGCACTACTCCCACTATTTATACTACAACACGTTATAGAATGCATAAGTACACGATTTAGGACGCATCTTTTGACCTTAGTCACAGTAGACGCTATATTGAATATTTCGAGGATGAAAACTAGCTGTTTAGCTGAACAGTTTGCATATTAAACAACAGTACACTCCTGTTAAATCTCTCACAGCCTTGTTTTCATTCCTGTCAAAAATTAAATAGGCTATGTATAAAATAACAAATAAAACTGCTTTTCTACAACATCATTGGTAACTGAAAACTTTTACGTGATGCTGCATTCAAGTGTCAGTACAAAATGAGTGACACATACTGTGTTTTTTCTCTCAAATATATATTTTTTAATATTACATTTGATCTTTTAATATTGTGCAATATATATAGCAATATATTTTCTACTAAATTCTGGTGGAAGCTAGTCACCCTGAACTTTGACCACGGATATGGTGAAGAGTGGTTTGATATGGTAATTAATTTCCTCTAGTCTTGGTGTTTGTCTTAACTTGTAAATCTCTGCCTCGTGCAGTAAATTTAGGGGCGGCTCCGGGAGGGCGCGGCTGCCAGTGACGCGTTTTTCTAATCTTTATATCCAAAGACAGAATTTTGCCAAAGTACAACCAGGCAAAGTGCGCTACCAGGTGTTTGCATGTCTCTCTCTTTCTATGTTGCGTCTGTCGCTTACTTCAGTGCTGTTCTTTCTCTTTGTGCGCGCAGTAAATCAGGTCGATACGGCTGCGCAGCGCTTTCACAGCTGATCAAACAGTTCTCTACTACCTGCTGCCTGCTGTCGGTAAGTGCTATTTGCAACTAACCTTTCTAAAACGGTAACTATAGCTTCTGTCACTAAAAATGTGCTAACTTGGTGCTAGTTGCCACTGTCTTCAAAACAGAAACTGAACCAAATGAAAGAGATACTCAAGGCTTCTTACACTGTTTGAAGGATTAACGCAGGCTATTATGATTTTACGCAAGTGACAGTAACTATAATAACTCAGGTATTTTGCTGGAAGCTATGGTTTCCACCATTGTATTTTTGTAAAGGAAATCAGCGCGTGAATTGTTAGTGTTCATGTGAGACAAAAGTTTTAGTAAACCTGACGTTGTTAAACTTTAAACCTTTTTGTTTATGCCTAACAGATGCCAATATGATGCTAGTTTAAAAAAAACCTTTATGAAACTTGTTACAATGGATGAATGAGGTGATATGAATATGAAGTTTTTATGATTTGATGTTTAGGTGACGACCCGAGTGTGCTTCAATGTACTTGCCCGGGGACCCCAAAAGAGCCACAAGGGGGTGGTAGATAATGTCACATAAAAAAGTATAAACATGTTTTAAAATTATTTTTTATAAGTTAGAAAAGCAAAGCGCCCCCCAAACAAACAAACAAATAAGTTTTCATCCTTCTTTCTATACAATAAAAAATAAAAAAAATTATGTGCATCAAAAAAACCGGTATCTAGTTTTAGGGCCATTCATTAAAAAAAAAAGAAAAGAAAAAAAGAGTAAAACTTTACAGTTCACGGTAATAAGCGTGCCATTACTGTTGTATTTAATTTATACAGTGCATTTCAGGTGATTATTATGTGTCTGCTGGTGTCATGTTCTAGACTTTTTGCAGACTGTGTTCATTTGCCCTGCACAAACACAGTCTATTACCAGGTGTCGTGAGAAGATTATACTGACATTAGTAGAAGAGAACTGATGGGTTTTGGGGGCACGGGGATTCATGATAATAAGAAATCATGGAATAGGGTGTTTAGACCAAGACAGGATCAAGACCACCACCTGAATGGGGAGATTATCAATCACTTTAAAGGGGTCATATGATGCTGCTAAAAAGAACATTATTTTGTGTATTTGGTTTAATGAAATGTGTTTATGCGGTTTAACACATTATTTTCCACATACTGTACTTATTGTTTCTCCTCTATGCCACGCCCTTTCTGAAACAGTTTCCAGTTGCGTTAGATTGGCCGATACCCTCAAGCGGTGTGACAGAAAATGTTACCGCCTCCCATACTTGTGAGTGATGCCCTGTCAGGGCCGGAGCGATTATTCAAAACATAAACCCATTGTAAACGAGGCATTCGTTGCATCCTGTGGGGACATAATTACGGATTATAATGACTGTTAATGTCTTTTTATGCGTTGCGTTGCATAGCACTGCTTAAACATGAAACCGTGTCTGCATTTGTGATCGGAAAATGACAAACAACAAGCCCTACTCTCCACTGCCCAAAAAACTCGCTTTAACTATATAAAATATAAAACTTTAAAAATATAAAAAACGTACTTACAGTCTTTGAGTCAGAACAGCCGGCTTTGTAGTCTACTCTACCAGGATCAGGATACAGTCCTCTATAAAATGCGCTGCACGCATCTGAATTTTTGGGTTGAACTGTTCTGGAGCAGTGTTATAAATACAACTTAACCACGATTTCTAGTCGTGTCCATTTTTGGAAGGCCAAACAAAAGTAATTTCGCTTTCACAATGAAACACAGCGTCAACCACATGTGATGACCCCGGGCTGGACTCTACTTCGTCCACGTTGAAAGCCGATCCGACGATCGACAGCGCGAAGTTTTATGTATTTCCTCAGCGACCAGCACGATCAGCTCCAGGCATGACGAAGCGATATCGTCCTTTTTTGGAAGGCCAAACAAAGTATTTTTTGCTTTCACAACGAAACACAGCGCATTCACGACATGGCGGCGGCAACAACAATAATACAGTGAGAATAAAAGTTACGCCGCCTTTCTTTGCGTGAACATTTGGGCGGTGTTCAAATCTTCCCACATAGTGATGTAGACATTTGGGGGCATGTTAGAACGAGACATTTTAGTTAGGTGTGGCTACTCTTAACTTTTATAAAGAATATAACTCTTTGGATTTGAACTTTAGTCTTTGCAACTTTACAGATCTTCTTTATGCACCAAGAGCTTGTAACCCTCCAGAGAGAAAGGGAAAATTGAAATCGCATCATATGACCCCTTTAAAATAACAAAAAGAAAGTGTTTCAAATAATATATTCGTTAAGTATGGTGTTAACATGACCATCTGTTAGGGTTTTGTATTCATGTTTTGAGTTTTTTTAAAATCTCAGATGCTACTTGGTTACTTGACAAAACATTTTTCACACTGATGACCACCTGTACATTCTCTTTCATTCTTCTCTCTGTCCCCCATTTTGTACAGACTCATATTCATCATAGCTTCATCAGTTATTTACCTTTTTTAAAGTCCACCAAGTTATTTACCTTTTTAAAATTCCCTTACATATCGAACATACTATAAATTGCTGGGACACATGATCTCTTAAGTTCATGTACCTAAAATTAAACCCACAACAAAACTTTACAAAAGTTCAGAAATGGATTTTCACTGTGTTTTGTTGAAGGGAGACATCCTAGGGAATGTGAAGGAGGAGAAGAAACACTGTTTATCATTTTAGACAAAATGTCCTTGTACTCTTGAGCAATGGATGAGAAATCATACTAAACATAATGGCCTGTTATTAAAAATCGGTGGTATTTGTGCTGATGGCTACAGACTGCACCCTTTTAAAATGAATATTCATCCATGTATTGCAACGCTAGTCTATTATTGCCGTAACATATGCAAGAAAAAATTATTTGCTGTGTTTACTTTGAATTCCTGTCAAATCTATTAATATTGTTTTAATGAAAGGAACTACCTGATGTGTAATGACATTTTAGCATTTAAAAGGAGATATTGCTGGTTTTTGGGTTAGCAGCAGGAGGTCATAGCAGAAACACACACATACGCGAGTGGACTGTTCTGTTGACAGGTTTGTTGGCTTGTGTGACCACTGATAGGAGGATTGGATCAAACTTTATAGACTGTAATCAGTCTGTGTGATATAGTAATCTCAGAAATCATGCTATCTAAATCTCTCCCTCTTATTATTTGCATTTTTTTTGCACCGGAGAACTCTGTCTGGGACTTTAGAAGGCCAGCTTTTCTTATCATCCGTCACTCCCTGAAAAAGAAGTGAGTCTCAATTAGGAGAGCATGAATGGTGTCAGGGATCGGAGTGGTTTCAAGCGTAAAGAATGTGCTTATATACACAAATGTGTGTGCATAATTATTTGTATGTAGGTTCGCTATAAGTGCAGATAAAAGGCTCATTTAGTGGGGTGATGTTGGCCTTCATGTTGCCGATGTGAAATAAATGGAAAATTAATTCTTGTGTAAGTTCAAAGAAATTTCAAGTTGGCAGGAGGACCTTATTAGAATGGAGAAAATTTCTCCCAGGGACTGTGTGTGTTATGTGTAGGGGTTCCTTCGTCCTGTCCTTGGCCTTTTGTTCAGTGGTATGTGTGTCTGGATTGTAGCCAATCGGAGCTTTACAATAGTGGCTGTAGGAAAGTGCTTAAGTTTCTCTGTCTTCCAATGACATTTAGATTGAAAAGTTGCTTAGTATACATGACCTTACTTAAAATAATAAATTGTTATTATAAGTATTATAAAAATAAACTTTTGGTTTGGTTGCGTGTGTGATTTTTATATGGTGAAATGTAAGGAGCAGTCTCTTTATTTTAATGGATTTTTTTGTGCTCTTCTACTTAGACCATCTGTTGCACACGTGTGTGTATCATATTCCAGTGTGTTTGTCAGGAGTGTTTGTCCAAGCAGTCTTTTTAAGACAACAATCAACACTATAGCAATAAAACAAAGCAAATATTATGAATTATGAAGCCAAATAGTGTATAAACCACATTTTCCCCCATAAAGTAACACTTTTCAGTAGAGACAGCAGCAGATAAAGGTAAAAGCAGTGTCTCTGCCTCCTTTGAACTTATATTATTCTCACAGAGGTCCTAAAATGTTAAATAAATTTAATGGCAAAATTGAAAAAACGTATATGGAGTTTCAGCATTGTGGCTTGAAAAATAGCGCTTTGGGTTGAAGAAAAGCGCATGATAAATAAAATGCTTTATTATTATTAATAGTGCACCTGCTCAAGACTGGTATAGCGGTGGTGCTCATATGGAATGTTAAAGTTCAGTTCCAGGGTTCAGATGGTTTTCAAATTGTGATTTCCAGGCCTGGAATTATTAGGCCATAGAAATGTTCAAAAGCCATGGAAAAACAATGAGCATTACTGTAGTGAATATCTAGTTGCTTAAAATGTAACATTTTTCATTAGCCAAATTTGTTTCTTATGAGTGAATTCCCTATTAAATTATTTTTTAACAATTCTCCGTCAGTAGCATGAACATCTTAACAAAAGTTTAAGGGCAGTGAGTTTTTATTTTAAAACTATTCTTTTATTCAGCAAGAATGCAATAAATTTGTCAAAAGTGAAGGCATTTATAATGTTACAAATGATTTTTATTTAAAATAGATGCTGTTCTTTTGAACTGTCTTTTTATCAAAAAATCCTGAAATAAATGTTTCAAGGTTTCCACAAAAATAATGAGCAGCATGACTGTTTTCAACTCTCATGATAATAATAAATATTAGGTGAGCTGATGTTTTCTGAAGGATCATGTGACACTGAAGTCTGGAGTAATGGCTGCTGATAATTCAGCTTTGCCTTCACGTGAAAAAAAAATATTTGATTAGTAATTTTTTTTGAATTAAAATAGAACAAAAAAAAAAAAAGTTAGTTATTTTAAATTATAATTGTTTCATAAGCAAGAGATTTCTTAATTCTTATGAAATGTTTATTTGTATGTATTCATTGATTTATTGATTAATGTAGTTGTTATCATATTTTATTTGTTGTCAACACTCAAATTAAACCCAGAGAGTGGACTTTGCCTCCTCATTTCAGTAGTCAGTCACATGCTGGTGTGTTTATTAGTGCTGGGTTAATGTACGTGTTCGGTGTGCTTTAACATGTCTGTATTTACAGAGAATGTTCAGAGTAATGTTTCCGGGTATATTCTTTATGGATGTGTGTTCTTCTTTCAGACAGAACACAATGTTTCATGAGTTGTCTCAGTAATAATGTTGACAGCGATGTCTCACCTTTACTCTATGTGTTTACTGGGGCAGTGGACCAGATCGCTGACCCAAAACCCACAGATTCCCTTTAGCCTAGAGAACAGGGAATGCTGGGAATTAAAGTAAAGTTTGTAGTTTTGTGTGTTTGTTTGTAGATTTTTCAAAACATTTTACATAAACTCTCACACATAATTAATAGAAATGCTCATAAAATTATTAACTAAATGAATAGTCTTTGAGTGATTTCATTTCACCTGCATGAAAACGTATAGAAAATATTTAGAACTTTTGAGAATTTCTCAAAATAGTCTCTGTAATGATTCTCTGTAAAGGATTTTAGACATTGTTTTAGACACACTTACATTATTTGGTGATGGCTTAAAAAAACATGATTTTCTTATTCCTTATCTTTGTCTTGTTTTCCAGTAAAAATATTTACATTCTTAAATCAAGATACATTTACTTGGGAAGCAACATTACTTAAGATATTAAAGGGATAGTTCACCCAAAAATGAAAATCCTCAAGCCATCCTAGGTGTATATGACTTTCTTCTTTTAGACGAAAACAATCGGAGTTACAATAAAAAAATACGTCCTGTGTCATCCGCTGGAACGCCACTCTCTAGTGAATGCGCGTACGACAGTTAGCAGAAGCTAGAGATTACAGTTTTTAAAGTCTTAAATATGGATATTTCCTTTCATGATTTTAAACCTGTTTGTGATCAACCTGCAGATGACATATTGATAGGTGCTACTGGAAATGAGCCTGTGAATAATTTACTTGTGATTGAGGCTTTGATATTCTACTGATGACTGTCCAAAGAAATGCGGTACAGATTTCAAATCAGTTTCAAAGACTTCTGTTTGAAAGTTAGTAAAGGTGTCTGTAACTTTAAGAGGAATTTGTCACTTTCATAATAGTCTAGAACTTTTAGAAGAGTCTATAACTTGTAGAAGGTCGGTTAATGGAGCATACAGTAGAGGCACGTCAGGTCAGCATTGGTTTTGATTCAAATGTTTATTTAGTAAGAGATGCAGAGGAGAAAGTTATTTTAAACAGTTTGTCACAAAGATCCAGAGTCCACTGTGCTTTATGTAACACTGAAACCAGAGATGAACAAATAGACTATGAGAATTCTCAAGAGAGCCTGTGTGTGTGTATGTGTGTGGGAGACCATTCTTCAAAAATAAAATTATTATGTGTCAAATAATGTTTAAGGTGCATTTTTTATATTTAAAAATAAGTAAATTTCCTTACAGTTTTTTTTACAGGTGGTTTACTGGTATTGGTATTTTAAATTAGGCATTCCATTGTGTAGTTTTTTTAAGGTTGAGGAAATGTCCATAAATGTAACAGAAAATGTACTGGAAATGGACTCTGAAATAACACATAAAGCCGTTTTTTCTGCTTGTACACACTGCTACAAGCACACACAAAGAATTCCACACAAAATCTCCCACTCCAATTAAACCTGCCCTACTCAAAAACCAGAGAATAGTGTGTGCATGTGTGTCTTTCTTTATTCATAATATGTCTCTATATTAGAACATCTTGGATGATATGGGGGTGAGTAAATTATCAGGAAATTTTATTCTGGAAGTGAACTAATCCTTTAAAGTGATTGTGCCATATTTCCACTACAGTTTCAAAAGTTTGGTTGGTAAGATTTTTTTGATGTCTTGCGCGCATCAAGGCTGCATTAGTTTGTTCAAAAATTGGTAAAACCAGCAACATTGTGAAATATTATTACAATTAATTTTTTCCCCTGTTTTAATGTATTGTAAAATTGTATTTATTCCTGTGATGGCAAAGCTGAATTTTCAGCAGCCATAACTCTAGTCTTCAGTGCAATGTCTTTTCAAAGTTTGGGTCATGGGTCCGTTTTTTCTCTCTAAAGAAATTAATACTTTTTTATTCAGCAAGGATGCATTAATCTGATCAAAAACGATAGTAAAAATGTTTTTAAATAATTTCTTTAAAAAAAAAAACATACTGACCCCAAACTTTTGAACTTACTGTGTGCTTAACATGCTGGGGGTGTAAACGTTATTCTAATATCCCTCAGGATCTGACTTCCTTTTTTGTGTCCTTCAGCAAGAACGTCCTCTGACACAGTCGGGCCTATGATGCAAAAGTCTGTCAAGCCAGGACCTCGCTTGAGTTCTCCAGAATGAGCTCCTCCCCTGGTCTGGCCCCTGCGTCAGCCTCCCCTGCCCTGGACTCCGGCAAGGCCAATCGAGGGGACTTGTCTAACACCTTATCCCGTCTCTACACTTCCCCACTCGCCATGGACAACCAGACCGTCTGCATTCCATCTCTGTATGTGGAAGCCTGTCAGGATTATTCACCACCGCATGGGGGAGAGATCAGCCATGGAGCCTTAACGCTCTACAGCCCCATGTCCTCCACAGTGCCGGGGTACCCTCATCCCCCAGTGTCTGAAAGCCTGGTCCCGCTCAGTCCGACAATCTTCTGGCCTTCCTACACCACACACACTGCACTGTCTCTGCACTGCCCACCTCCACTGGCCTACAGCGAAACACATTCACACACTGCCTGGGAGGACACCAAGACACACACGCTTAACCAGAGCAGGTGAGAATCCAGTCACAGACATCACATGCAGTGTATTAATAACTGATATATGCATTTAAACTCCAAGTAGCAGCTGACAAATGGATAGTTCAGTTGCCATAGAGACAATAACAGCCCTGTGATCACATGAAATGTTTTCTTTTCTTTTCGTTTTGTCTTGAGGTGCTTGCTACAGTATTGTAAATCATGCAACTTTTTTTTTTTTCTAATCAGATTTTTCGCAGGGTAGACATTAAAACAGGTGAAAGGGTCAATAAAAAAGGGTCTGTTCAGGTCTGTTCTAATAGGATTGCAGACAGCAGGGAAGAAATGATTCTAAATGCAAATGAGAAAAAAAGCTTATAATTGTGCATAGTTAGCTCAGCAAAATAAGCAGACTATTATACGAAATAAATACATTTACATAAAAATGCATTAAGGGCTATCATGTAAAATATTAACATAACAAATGTGTTCTATGATGTTTTTGATGTTTCTGACACAAATTAACTTGTCACTTTGTAAAAATCTAATTTATTAACAGGACCAACCAACCAAATAAATATTTAAAAAGGATATTATCACAAAGGGGTTAAAAAGCTAATAAAAATGATCAGTTTAAATAGTAATAAAAGTTGTCTGGATTTTCTTAGCTGGGTTTGTTGCACCTGGGCAATTACCTGAGTTAAAATAAAATATAAAAAAATAGTTTTATGTCAGCTAGTCGGTAAAGCAACATTTCTCATTTTTTTGCGTTTTCTTCCTATTTTTTAAACTTGATATACTAAAATAACTAAAACTGAAATGATATTTCATGAATATTAAAACGGATTAAAAAATGATAAAATCAACTAAATTACTAAAACTGAATTTAAAATGAAAATTTAATATATAAAAATAAAAGCAAATTCAAAATATTAATAAAAACTAGTTTCACACAGCAAGCACCACTCAACCACGTTTTCTTTAGAAAATGTCAAAAAAAAAAATTCTTCTTCTCTTTTTACTTTATCTGTACCTTCATCTTTTATAGTTCTATCCTTACTCATGCAAAGCTGTTAGGGCAGCAACTGGACGGTGATGATGGCTTGAATCCTTCACCAGGCATTGTGGGTAAAGGAGACACACACTTCTGTGCGGTGTGTCATGACTACGCCTCTGGGTATCACTATGGTGTCTGGTCATGTGAAGGGTGCAAGGCTTTCTTCAAACGGAGCATTCAAGGTAAAAACATATACGTTTTAACAAATACTAAATCTCAGTAAAAACCACACAGTATTTTATTTTTTAACCGACACATTTTCTTATCACAGATTACATTAATTCTGTGCAAAAAAATGAATTCCCTGGTCAGTTTGTGATGTTCCTACTAATATCTCCAAGGATTAACAAAAAAAAAAAAAAAGGGAGTGGAGGAGAGCGGGATAGATCTCTGAGCCTATTTTTGTAATTTAGATTTTGCAAACATCAGATAGAAGTCAATGTGTGTGATTAGAAGTGTAATGTTTTTATTATTACTATGGTATCACTTTACAATAAGGTTCATTAGCTAACATTAGTTAACTAACTGCTTTCATTTAACTGTGAACTCAAGTATGACAATACTTTTAATGTTATTTTCAACGGTTACTAAGTTGCCAACCAAAAAAAAATTAAAACTTTAAACAAAATTGTGCTAGTTAGATGCACTGGGATTAACAATGGACTAACAATGATACTCAGAATGAGTTTTTTTTATTTTTTATTTTTTATTGTTTTTTATTTTAATTATAGTTTACTACAACAATACTGTAATAAATGTATTGTTATTTGTTTGTTCATGTTAGTTAATACATGAACTAATTGAACCTTATTGTAAAGGGTTTTTACCATTATTTTCGTTTAACTTTGGTATACTTACGCTTTTTAATGTGACTCTAAAACATTTCTTTTTTGTTCATTGTGATTCTAAATGAAAAAAAGTATATCTCTTTTTGTTTTCTTTTACTGAATCTATTTTAAAATGATAATTTATTTCTCAGTAGGAAAAGCAATTCTAGTCTTTTCGGTGTCACATGATTCTTCAGAAATAATAATTATTATTAGCAATTTTGATAACAGTTATGCTGCTTAACATTTGTGGACACCGGATACATTAAAGTTGAAATAAAAAAAATATACCATGATTCTTTGATTCAAAAATTCAAAGAACAGCAATTTTCTTGATCGAGCGTCTTTTGTACATTAAACCCGTCAATTTTGCTAAATGTGACATTTTTATAACATTATACATGCATCCTGCTACAAAACAGTATTATTTCTTTCAAACCTTTTAAAACGACTAGTGGGCGCATATGTTCATTATATGTGTAAAAAATGTCCTAAGGTAACATTTCAACTATGATTATTATATAAGCTATTGTTTCTGGAAGTTAATCGCAACAAAATGATTATACAAAATAATAAAATAAAATTGGGTTAGAACATTTTCTTCCCTCAGAAATTGCTCGTAAATTTCATAAACAATTACAAAGAAATACCCAAAGTAAATTGGGAATTAATGATATTTTGAAGTAGAAAGACTGAAATAGTATTTTCTTGTAATACATGGTCCAATAGTCTTCCAAAAAATATTTTTTTACTGTGTAGTGCAAAAATATTTGAATCAATTAACAGCCCTAATAATAATATGATCTTAGACAATAGAATGAGATGACATTAAAAAGATGAATTTAACCAAGGCGTTTACTGTAGATCCAAGGATGTGAGCTTAATATAATTTTTTCTCCCAATCTTCTTTAGGACACAATAACTATATTTGTCCAGCTACCAATCAGTGCACCATTGACAAGAGCCGACGCAAGAGCTGCCAGGCCTGTCGACTCCGCAAGTGCTATGAAGTGGGCATGATGAAGTATGGTAGGCAGACGCCTCTTCCTTTTCTGTGTGTAGCCACTTATTTTATATAGAAGGAAAGATATGTCATACTTTATATATTTTTGGTCACACATTAGTTTGAGGACCAGTTCTCACTATTAACTAACTATTAACTATGACTTCTGCCTTAATAAACTCCTAATGTGCTGCTAATTAATAATTAGTAAGGTAGCTTTTTGGTATGTGGTTTAGGTATGGGGTCGGATTAAGGGATCTAAAATATGCAGGATAAGGCATTAATATGTGCTTTATAAGTTCTAATAAACAGCCAAAATGCTAGTGCATGATAATAAGCAACTTATTATATTAATAGTGAGAATTGGTCCCTAAAGTAAAGACGATGTGCGCTTTTGATGCGTGTTTGTAATTGGGTGTGTGAACAGGTGTGAGGCGGGAACGCTGCAGTTACCGTGGTACTCGTCATCGACGCAACCCCCAGATCAGAGACAGCTCAGATGGGGCATTAGGGGTCAGACGTCATTCCCAGCATCATTTAGAATTTCCCCTCAATCCCACTCATCACTTCTTCCCTTCAGGGGACAGAGCTGAGGGGCGTGGCCTAGGTCTCTCCCCTGAGCAGTTGGTCAACTGTATTCTGGAGGCGGAGCCTCCTCAGATTTACCTGAGAGAGCCAATAAACAAGCCGTATACCGAGGCCAGCATGATGATGTCACTAACCAACCTCGCTGACAAGGAACTGGTGCTCATGATCAGCTGGGCGAAGAAGATACCAGGTGTGTGTGCTCATATAAATATTTTAAATGTTCCCCTAATTCGTAAGTTATCACACATTGCACTTTTTAAGCAATGTGTAAGTTTTCCCATATGGAAATGTAATATATGACTTATGTTGCCCTATATCGAGAGTGATATAGCCATATGTGTTACCTATAAGGTCATACATATGTTCACATACGTACTTTCTGTGGGTAGCTGAAAATGTAAGTTTATAAAATATATAAAATCCCCATAAAATGTTTATATGCACATATGTTTTTTTTATATGGACACATATTTTTTTATATGATAATATAATGTTACAACTATATATGTCAACAATATATCTTGAAATTTTATTTATATATAGGCACTTTATTAACAACAGATTCAAAAAGTCCTGTGTTTATATATGTTTTTGTAATACATTTTCTTTTATATTTACATACATAATATCAACATGTATTGATGGGTTTTAGGATAGATATGCATGTCCCCTGACGTTGCATACAGACCATACATTTTCATGGTCTTGATATATCTATAGTATCTATATATATATTAATAATATAAATGAAATTTTCCCCAGTTTCTATTAGCTTTCATATATTTTTTTTTTTTTCTTCTATGATGCTGAAGGGTCTGATATTGTCATTTATGGGTGAGTTTATATATTACATCTATTTACGTTTGGTATGCTTTTTTAATTTTTTTACTTTTAGTTTAAAGTGCTTTTTAATTTGTTATTTTTATTTACTTCAAATTGATTTCTTGTCATTTCTAAAAGGTTAATGGGATTCAGTCATCATTCAATCACCCTCATGTTGTTCCAAACCTGTATGATTTTTGGTCTCCTGTGGAATAAAAAAACATAGTTTTGGCTTATCAGAATTGTTGCTCGTTTCATTCACTGAAAGTGAAATGGTGGAGGCATGGCTTGTCTGCTCCAGAAATGACAAAAAGCATAAAAAGCATCAGTTTGTGTGAGTGTATGTGTATGTCCACTTACATCCAGTATTTGAAGGGCAGCAGCTGTGTCAGAGTGTGTTCTGGAAGGCATTTGTGTGTTTGTTACTCCTCTCACAGGTTTTGTGGAGCTGACTTTGTCAGATCAGGTACATCTGTTGGAATGCTGCTGGCTGGATATTCTTATGTTGGGATTGATGTGGAGATCTGTGGATCATCCCGGGAAACTCATCTTCTCACCTGACCTCAGACTCAACAGGTAACATCTCCCACTGACACTAGAATACACAGATCTGATATGAGCACATTGTGGACAGTCAGTAATACTGGTCAGAAAAAGTCTGCTGGAGTGTGGGGAAGGAGCCATTTTCCGACCATTATTACTGACTGTCCACAATGTGCTCATATCAGATCTGTATATTCCAGCAGACATTTTCTGGCTTACCTACATTGGTTGCTATAGTAATCAAGTAGCATTCAACACAACGCCAAGTTACCTTTTTCTACAACAACTGGAAGCAGAAATATGCCAGTATGAAAAGCCATCAGTATGCTGATAGCATAAAAAAATGGTACACATCTCCTTTTGTTTTGTCTCTCTATGCTATGCCATGGGATCTATGATATCAAAACTGAATGATGAAGAATAAGCTTACATTTCAACAGGTCAGACTCACCATTAACAGAAATTGAATTGAAATTCAGATTTAAAGCCACCTACAAGTGTGGTTTGATTGAGTGTGATTGAATTTGTTAAATCAGATCAGTGTTTTTTTCTGTCATAAACATAAAACATAAAATAGTTGTGCTGTCAATGCGTAGAATTCTTTAGATTAGAATTGTTTGAAATCTGAAGGCGTCTTCCATAAGTGGGAGAGATTGGCTCATATCTCGCTTGATGGTAACATTTGAAAAACACTGATGTTTAGTGGATTTATTCACTGACCTTCAGCTAATCTTCTGTTGTGTGTCCGGTGTACACAGTGTTTGTGTGTGTGTACATTCACTGTGTGACACGTGTGACCATAGATTTTAAAGTACATTAATTAAGAAAATTGATTGTGGAGAGATGACACCTTTTTTGTAATGATCTGTTTTTGTTCTCTTTTGTGAATGCATGGCTGGCGTGTGTGTGTGTGTATATACCTGTTTATTATTTTGTGTGGAATTTAATATTCGTCTTCCTTAGTGATTATCTCTAGGGTCTTAACAAACCTTGGTGTGTTCTCATAACAGAAGCTTAGTTTGTACTATTAATTTCTCACACAGGATTGAGTTGTGTGTGTGTGTGTGTGTTAGAAAGTGTGTGAGACAGCATGTACAGTACTTCCTATGTCTTTCACCTGACACTTTAAGGTCATCTGCATTCATTCAAAATAAGCTGTGTATGTTAGCTAGTATTATCTTTACCTGGTTTTTCTATTAATTAATTAATGAATTATTATTGCTACTTGGCTCCAGAGTGATTAGTCACAAGACATTTATGGCCTTTTCTCTTTTATCTCTGTTTCATACCCTCTCTTTTTTCTCTCAAATCTTTTAGGGAGGAAGGGAATTGTGTTGAAGGCATCATGGAGATCTTTGACATGCTGCTGGCCACCACCTCCAGATTCAGAGAACTGAAGCTCCAGAGAGAGGAATACGTCTGTCTCAAAGCCATGATCCTTCTCAACTCCAGTATGACACTACTCTGATTGTATGTGTACGTTATTGTGCGAGACTTAAAGGGTTAGTTCACCCCAAAATGAAAATTCTGTCATTAATTACTCACCCTCATGTCGTTTCAAACCCGTAAGACCTTCGTTTATCTTCGAAACACAAATTAAGATATTTTTGATGAAATCTGAGAGTTCTCTGACCCTGCATAGACTAGTACCGCAGCTGTATTGTGGTTCCAGGTCCTAAATGTAGTAAGGACATCGGTAAAACAGTCCATTGTGCAAAGAAACATCGGCTTGGCCTCAACTTCAGTTTTGCGAAGCTTTTTGAGTGCAGAGAAAACAAAAATAACATAATTTGTTCAACAATTCTTCTCCTGCCCGAGATAATGGTCTCGACATTTGAGTATCACAACCGCATACGCAACGCTTTCCCTAAGCGAACACACTGATTACGCAGATTACGTTCATGCGCGTGCTTTCTCCCCCGAACGCAAACAGCGCTGATTACGTCGATTATGTTCTTGGGTACTCTCCAAAATGGCAGAAGACGTAACTCGGGGGAGAAGAATTGTTAAATAAATTATTTTTGTTTTCTTTGCGCACAAACAATTATTCCCTCGTAGCTTCGCAAACTGCAAGTTGAGTGCCCTGATGTCACATGGTACTGTTTTACCGATGTCCTCACTACTATTTCTGAGACCTGGGAACATTTCAGTTGTGCGGTTGTCTATGCAGGGCCTGAGAGCTCTCACATTTCATCAAAAACATCTTAAATTGTGTTCCAAAGATGAACGGAGGTCTTACAGGTTTGGAACGACATTAGGGTGAGTGATTAATGACAGAATTTTCCTTTTGGGGTGAACAACCCTTTAAATGCGTGTGTAGTCTTGTTTTTTCTTCATGTAACTGTAGGGCATGCTAATTACAACATGCTAACTATATTTAGCATGTTGTTCAAAAACAGAAGCTTTTGATTTACATGACTGGTCAGTGGTCTCCTGTGTTTTAACCCTATAAAGCTGGCCTCCCTAGATCATATTTGACGCATATGGAAAGTACTATGCAACCTAAATCAGTGTTTCCCACCGGTGGTTAGCCATCTGTCGAGAGCAGGGTGCCGTTAAAAAATCACTTTTTAATTTTTTAAAGAGCTAACCTGTTTTTCAAAAAGCAGCTATTATTAATACCATTTCTGCTGTCGCCATAATAATTGAGATCACCCGAAATTCCGGCTGATCAACCGAAAATTATTCACCGCTCAGGGATTCCTTTCACGTGGTGTGGACACTCTTCTTATTATTCCAAGCTCTATCCATGTGTGTGCTCGTGCTCAGCTCCACTCGTAATACCGTAATCACATCATATATGCCTCATACCGAACAGCAAAGCCACTTCAAAATCGAGTCCGACAGGAAACAACTTATTCGTGATGTAGTACAAGAAATATGTTTCTGCTGTACATGCAATAATGCCTACTTGCCTGGTAACATGGTGATTATATGGTCCCCTCGGGGTACACACTGCCCTCACTCATCGACGAGGTCTTTTTTCTGCCCAACCGTTTGTTATTCTCACGGGGCGATGATCCCTACTGATGATATAAGTAGCTTTCATAGGGATCTAAACCTTATTGTGGATATTGTTAAAAACCATTGTTTCAAAAAATATCTTAAACCTACTGTTAGACCTACCTGAAAAACTAAAAAAAGCTATTTATTTCATTTTTAGGCCTATCGTTATTTTTTATTTGTGCTATCATATTATAGTCATTTCATTATTAATTTCTTTTTGTTCTTATTTTATTACTGACTGCTTGTAATTTTTTATTCAATTCAAAGTTTTAAATCAAAAGCCCGAAATCTTGTGCATGCTACTGCACCAAAATTCCCCACTGTAAATACAAAAAACACTGGGGGGGGGGGGGGGGGGGGAGTGAGCACAAATTTGTTGAGATAGCATTTATATATATTCTATAAATTGGTCTCTTTCATCTAGAATTGCCTAGATTGCCACATTGGGAAGGGCAACAATTTTTAATAGTATAACAAATATCCTGTATTACATTATATTCTGTCTTTCTTTATCCTGTTTACCGAATCATCTATACTTTTCAATATCATATCAATTTTAGAAATTCAAATATTAGTGACAACATTTGATTTTGTTAGGGTGCCACAGTTTGTGTTAAAATTTCCAAGGGTGCTTTGACTCAAAAAAGGTTGGGAACCACTGCTCTAAATAATCAACATGATCAACCTTTGCTGAAAAACATGCCATTGAAAAACAATTGAAACAAAGTAAAAGGCCTTTTAACCTTGTTAAAAATGTCCCTCCTTATGTTGTGGCACAGTCCTTTAAAATTGCTGTAAAATCTTTATTGATTTTTATAAAGTAAATGTAAGAATATATTTTATATTGTTAGTAATATTTAAAGATGAACATTTACTAGGCTGAAGCAACTTAGGTTTATTTGATTATACATACATCATTTTTTAGAAAAATTGTATTGAAATCTGAGTTTAAAATATGATCAATGTTTGTTTGTACATCTCTTATTCATTATTGTATTGCATGGCATTATATGTTTTGATCATAAAACTAAGCTTTTAATTATCATCTTACTAAGACATTATTAGAAGATATAGAGCGATATTTTATGCGCTTAGTAGTCTGCTATACTGTTATGAAAAAATAATTGATTTACATTACATTTACATTACAAGCCATCAGAATTTCTTTTCTTTTTTGCTTTATAAACACCTCTGCACCAACCGCTATTTATGCTCAGTTCTCGCCTCTAAATAAATTGAGGTGCCCAATGAAATTTTGTTCCCCTTGAATATACTCCTTTTCTCACTATGTCACCTATCTGAACCATAAAATCCTTAATTTACAAATAGATACACACCATACTCCTATATGCAGAGTTTTTTTTCCCCATACTATTAATTTCATATTTCAGATTTACAGGGTTAAACTGCAGTCTGATTTTGCTGATTCAAATATGAAAAGATGTCTAGAGGTTCACTGAAATTGTCAAAAAATGATCTGTTTTTCCTCTGGACCGCATCAGAATATTGGTGCTTCACCCCCCTCTTTTGTGTGCTTCTTAACAGATAACTTTTCACTTGCCACAGACTCCTGAAATGTGGAGACCGTGGGAAGGTTTCTGAGGTCTGAGTGGCTGCTGTAACCTCTGTTACTGACGGCTCTAGTTTGACCATCTCCAGACCTCTTGTCCTCACAGCCAGTCCATAGCCGGCTCGCCCCTGCTAATGCTGCTGTCACATCTCGAACCCTCAGTAGCTACAGCAGACTGTGTTTGTGAGTCTCACAGAAGGCCGTGTCAGCCTTTCAAGCATTTATGTTTCAATTTTCACAGATCCCCTCATTTGTGTCACTGGCTCACTAGTTCCTTCATCTGTTGTCCTGCACAACAAAGGCAATGAGCACTTCAACCAATGAGAGAAAAAACGTGGTAGCTGCTGTATGATCTTCTGGCTAGATATGGCTGGATGCCAACACGTCCAGAGCAGCGGATTCTGGCAGCCACACAGAAGCCTCCTCTGCCGTCAGGACACACAACAGACCACAGAATCCTCACACAACCAGACAGAGCGACCAGGATCCCCGCACGTCCACAGTGAGTGATAATCACCTATGTGTTGAATTGTGCCTGTTTTGGTATACGAAATCCTATTGCGTGCAAAAATCCACTCACACGTTTATCAAAAGTAACTCAAGATAACCAATGAATAATTAAGAGGGGTGGGGGGGGGGGGGTGTGGTCAGTAAAAAACGAAGATAAACGAAATACTTTTATTCAGCAAAGATTCATTAAATTGATCAAAAATGACAGCGAGACCTTTGATTTGTTGAAAACAGTTTACTGTTACAAAATATTTCTAGTTCAAATAAATGCTGTTTTTTTTAAACTTTCTATTCCTCAACAAATCCTGAAAAAAATTAATCATGGTTTTTTTTTTTTTTTTTTTTTAAAAAAAACCCCCGCACAATATTAAGCGGCACAACTTTTTTCAACACTGATAATAATAAATGTTTCTTGTGCAGCAAATCAGCATATTAGACTGATCTCTGAAGGATCATGTGGCCCTGAAGACTGGAGTAATGATGCTGAAATTCAGCTTTGCCATCACAGAATATTGCATTTTTCAAATATATCAATAAAAAAAGTTATTTTAAAGGTGCAATAGGTGATTGTCTTCAGGAATTTTTTTTGTTATGCTGGTTGAAAGTTTCTTCACATCCCGATAGCAATCATTACGTTAAGTGGTCTAAATGTATTTGTCTGTATTTATATATCTGTGGAAGGCGTAGGACCAAGAAATGTTCGTCTTAATTGGCTTTCCTACCTGCCTGTCAACGTATGTATTATCATACCTCTGCGCACCCGGTTCGCGCAGACAGGATACATCATCAGCGCGTTCACGCACGCTGTGCAGACAGAGCGAGAATGGCAGACAAACATCAACAACCCCGTCTTCCTTCCTGGTATTGTAGTACTTTAAAGTTTTCTCACCGGTGAATGACACATGATGAAGCCCAGCGGTTGCGCCAGCTCGTTAGAAGTGAGCTACTTGCATGAACTTTGTTCCCATCGATATGATCCCTACACAGTGTTCAATGCTCCCTACTCCCTGAGCGGGGGAAATCCGTTGACGTTTACCTTACTTCGGAACATGGGTTGGAATTGGGAACCGCTGATGTAGCCTATTGTAGTAATGTTGTCTCTGGTGTTCTAGTCTGTGAGCGTAAATGCGTTAAGGGGGCGTGGCTTTGGACTGCGATTGCAGCGAGGATGGGACGTTCGCTTTCAGTGCTATCAGGCTAAAGTTAGCATTTTCCAAGATCTCCTACTGCACCTTTAAATTGTAATAAATATTATCACACATACTGGTTTTACTGTATTTTTGATCAAATAACTGCAGCCTTTTAAAAGTTAACCTTTAAAAACGTAAAAAAAAAAACCCTTACCGTCCCCAAGCTTGCAAATTTAGTCCTTTCCTGTTCATACGGTTTTACAGATTACGTTAAATAGACATGCCGATCCTGGAACATTCCTTCAACTAGTGCAGTCAAATGAATAATTATATATTTCTTAAAATGACACTTTTCACACAGGGTTTCGAATCTAAGTTAACACATATTGTGTGTGTCTCTCTAGAGCTGAAGAGACAGTGGATAAGACATTACATTGTAGTCCGCATCGAGTGGACATGGACACAGACTGACAGTGAGTATCCCTTCTGTGGGGTAAAAAGCTCCCTGGATCCAGCATTGGATTTGAATCCAATTTCCATGCCGCATATGTAGGATCTCAGGGGAAATAGAACTTTAGGTGACCAGCGACAAACTGAACCAAACAGGGCTTTCAAATGGCTCTCAGTCCTGCTTCAACACAATGCAGTTTAAACTGTTGTTTTTCTATATCCTCCTGAGACCCAGCTATGGAGTTTTTGCCTCTGTAGTGGACATTATATTTTAGTGAATTTCTCTGAGACCTCACATGTCACAGTTGTACGTCTGGATGTCCTGTACAGAGCACATTCAGGGCTTTCCAGTGATACCAAATGATTGGATGTTTCACCATGACCACTCCCTCTCCTTGGTCTTCAAAAATGGCTGACATTATTTTAGTGATAAAATTTTACATCCTTATGGAAATATGATCATATTTTGTAATTATCATTAAAATTTGATTCATTTTCTAATTGTTTGTCATAATTCAACATCTCAGGAAAATGTTATGGGTTTCAAATCAAAATATGACCTTCTATTATAAAACAAGATGCTGATTTCATACATGTCCACTGTAGAGGACACCAGGACTAAAATCATGTTTATTATACATTTTGGGAGACAAAAGAATTGAATAGGAAAACAAATTATATATCAATATTCTTATGAAATATTATATATTATTATGAAAATCTTGTCAGTTATTACTCTCATTATTACACTTCTCTCATGTTTGCCTCAAGAACACATTATTATGCAAATTAGATGCAGTGTATAGATAACCTTGTGCTTAATGGGAAAACCTGTTTATGTAATTTTTACACACATATTGCATAAAGCAAAATAGTATATCAAATAATTTTATATATTTTATAACATAGTTGATTACCATCCTACAACAAAGTTAGGTAAAAAAAAATCCTGAAACCTAAAATTGATTGGTGATTTTTTTTTAAAATCCCATTGTTTTTGCCTTTTCAAGTCTACTCTTGTCATTTTATTTTTAGAAAAAACTGAGTCCTGGTGCCCTCTACAGAGGACATATCATAACTTAGGAATAAAATATAATTTTTCAAAAATGTTATTTTACCATTTTTTTCTTATGCTCTAAACAATGTAATGACATGAAAAAATACTAAATTCACAAAGCTTTTTATTTCTGATTCTCAGGAGGATATGCCGTAATTTCACCGTCCCCGAAAGGAATCCTCCCTCCTCAGACCATCTAGTATTCAAGAAATCACAAATGGAATCCTTTCAAACACTCCCCCATCTGCCATTTCTCAGCAGAAAGCTAGCACCACCACCCCTAAATCGCACCATTGGATGAGCCAGTGTTACGTTGTGTCCTTTTGAGCCATTCAAACAGATTGTCGAAATTACACACTGCACATTTAAATATTTTCTTTGCCATCCAAGATGTCTGAGAACCTTTGACTCAAAATGACTGTTTCTCTGAAGACTGGCCAAGCTAACTGAAACGCACACTTCTAGTAGTTTATGCATTTTGAACTCTGTGTCTTTGTATTTGTAAGATGTTGGAGTGCTGTTATTTGCTGTCCTGTGGAGCTTTTTGTGGTTTATAAAGTACTTGTCATTGACAGTAAATGTAACACTTTCTAAAACATCTGTGAGTGTTGACGCCTCTTTCAGATGTTTTCTTGAAGCCTGGCTTATATGCACAATCAACATATGAAAAGTGTATCATTCTGAAAATGTGACTTTGTAATGTGTAATTACAGATGCAGTTGAGGTTTCCTGGTGCTACATGTAACGGTGCATCCTGACACAATTCCTTGTGTAAAACTTTCTGCACCTGAAGTGTCCCAAGAAGCTGGAATTAAAGCTGAGTGTATAATTTCTGCACACGTCAACAAATAGTATTACAATGCTGCTTCTAGGGAAGTCGTGGCCTAATGGTTAGAGAGTCGGACTCGTAACCCAAAGGTTGTAGGTTCAAGTGTTGTACCGGCAGGGATTGTAGGTGGGGGGAGTGAATGTACAGCGCTCTTTCCCACCTTCAATACCACGACTGAGGTGCCCTTGAGCAAGGCACCGAACCCCCAACTGCTCCCCGGGCGCCGCAGCAAAAAAAAAAATGCTGCCCACTGCTCCAGGTGTGTGTTCACTGCTGTGTGTGTGCACTTTGGATGGGATAAATGCAGAGCACTAATTCCGAGTATGGGTTGGAATTATGGGTCGGACATGGCCACGTCACTTTCACTCACACTTTTTAAGGGCTCATCCCAATGTTATCCCTTTGAAGGGTTTACCCTCCTGAGTGAGCTAGGAAGGGTGTGCACTTCTGCGTCATCTTGCCAAGCAAATTAAGGAGGTGTCGTAGTCACATATTTAAAACTGCAAAAAATCATGGGAGCACAGTGTCAGTCGTACCCTTTGAAATTCTTCTTTCTGAAGTGCCCTTCAGAGGTGGTTATCTTGTTTGGAATGCAGCATGAAAGTCATTTTCGAACCATTTTCCCAAACACAGTCCTAAACTCATGCGATTGGATGAGCAGGTTGAATTATGCTCAAATTAGCTTTTTAATAGCTCCGTGTTTACAGTTTTTGGGGAATTAACCTACTTATAGTTATCTGGTTAAACTGCGGTATCAAAATAAATTACACACTTCAGCTTTAAACTGGGGGGGGGAATGCTGATACAGTGACAACAGTAAGTTTCTAGAGGTAGCAAAACTAAAGTAATTTTTATTGTATACAGCTGCAAAATAAATATGTGGGAATTAAATGAGTGAACACTTGCATATTTGTACATGTTTATTTGTAGTAAAATTGACTTCAAAACAAACATCACATCTAACTTTATATTCTCTTCAACCATTGTTTGACACTGGCAGTGCAAGGTTTGCTGCAAAATAAATTCATAATAAAGTAAATGTTTTTTCTGTGATTGATTACTGGATATTTATTTCATAGTCTATTTCAGTAGACCCATAATGTAATCCATACTATAACAATTCAATTAAAAACGTTAAACAAACAACAGGACAAACAGCACTCTTTTAGTAACTCTGTCTCTGACACTTTGGCAGTTAGTATGAGTGAAAGAGTGACTAATGGCCTTTTCACTATATTATCATCATCATCATCATCATAACTTTCTGTAGGTTAAAAAAGCCACATACAATCATGTGGATACTTCTGAAATGTGTTTCTATGAGACACCTTAACCATTCAGCAAAAAACACACCAGACACAAACACATCTGGACACCAGACTTTCCTGCCAGAAAAATTCTAGTTATAATCTATAAAACATAATCAGATATAATTTATATCTCCACTGAGATCAGTTACCAATTATAATTAAATCATTTCAGTAGTTTTACAATATTCACACACGAAATCAACACTGCCACCAAACTTTAGGCTGAATAAATTAAAGAACTATTACATTTGCACACACCCTGATGCCTCTCCGTGTCTCTCCTCCATGGCTTTGACCAAGAAATGGCAGCTAAGAGAGCTACAAATAAAATATATTCATCATTGCAAGTAATTTGACACTGTATGACCATAACTGATATTTAAGCAAGTCCCGTCACTCAAACATATAAACAGGGCTTCTAGTTAAAAAATACAGGCCAACTCAAAGCCTATGAGTGAGCTATAGGTTAAATTACGTATCATTCATATTTAAAAAATAAATGCATTTGTGTGAAGGAGTATTTCAATGTTTCAATGGATGTGCTGCTACATACTATACAGTTAGAAAATGAGTGCACCTTTGATGAGGAATCCTTGTCATTCTCTAAGATATACATCACGAGGAAAGGTTCCTGAAGAGAAGGTTCGGATTGATTGAGAAAAATCCCTCTCCCTCTGTGTAACAGACTTCAGATCCAAGAACAGGATTTGATTGTTGCAGGAAAATCTATTGAATCTCAAACACAAGGGCTTTCACTCAGATTAAACACCCGCTAGCAAAGGGCATACATGTCTGCTTCATGAGGAGTTAACCACAGAGTTTGGGACTACTCCTATTTTCCTCTAGTAATCATCTGTGGCTCGTAGTGTGTCATTGTTCCTGTGTGGTTGTGGTCCGTGGGTAGGTAGAGGAGCATTGGGTTAAAAGGAATCGGGGCAAGCCGTTGTTGAATAGAGTGCAGCTGTAGATTCGCCTCTGAAGAGGCCCAGACACGGAAGTGAAGGAAGGAAAAAAACAACAAGAGAGACAAGTATAGGGCCACACCAGCAGCAGCAGGAAGAGGATGTGGAGGGGGAAAGCCGCTCGCAAGGCCGATATAGGAACGACAGAGCCTCAGCTGGGGACGAATTAGACCATTCAGCCGCTGCAGAAAGGACAGTTAAGAAGAGAGGGTGTAGATGTTTTAACACTACTGGCTCACAAAAGTTAGGGCTTGTGGAACATCTTCATCAAAAGTGAACAGTAAATGGACTTTTGTATGTTACAATTTGGACTGGAAGCTACCTACACTAAGACGACATCCTGTGTGTGAAAGGCACTAGGCAAATAAGAAGCTCTTGTCTGATCGTATTTTTTGTTAGTTACATACTTTTTAATTTCATCAAAGAAGCCGGTTTCCACAAAAACATGTAAGCAGAAACACAGTTTTTTTAACATTATATAATAATATTTCTTTAGCACTATATCAGGCATATAGAATGATTTCTGTAATGGATCATGTCAGCACTGAGACTGGCTTCCTGGTGCTGAACAAATCATCTTGCATCAAATGATAGTTTACCTTGAAAAATTTTATAAATTATAAATAGTTTTAAAATAAAGCTTCAAATTATATATTACACAATATTCTGTTTTGACTGTATTTTTGATTTACATAATGCAGCCTTAAGCATAAGAGATAAACTTTTTTCTCAAAAACATTGTGAAGCGGAGGCAGATGTGTGAAGTGAGAAGAACTAGAGAGTGTGAAGAGAGTACTAGAAGACATCGACCTCATCTAGGTTATAAAATCACACGACTGAACACATAGTAACATATATATATATATATATATACGTAAGAACAGCGTGTACCTGACACTCGCGGGAGATCCCTGTGTAACAACTCCTGCGGCTTCCTAGAGAGAGAAGAAAAATAACTCAGTGTTTGTTACCATCTAGTAAGCATGATAAAAACAGACTAGAGATTCTTAGAAAACCCTCATTTACTGTCACTTTCAAAACCTAACTCCCCAAGAGCAGACTGTAAATAACACCAATTTATTTCACCAGAAACTAAGTCAGATCCTTGTAATTTCCAGTCTGAACAGGGTGTTAATGGAGAGAGTGCTTTTGTACCTGGTGTTGTGTTGGTGCTGTTCTGCCCACATCTGGACCTGAAGAGTCCTGCGACAGAACAGAAGGGATCAACACATCAGTGTGAGAGAGTGAAACCAGCCTGACCTGAAGAGTGCTTGAGTGTGTGAGACTGAATGAAACTTACCAGTCTGCTCTGCAGTGTGTGCAGGTCGTGTGCGATTTGTCTGATCAGCAGTCGTAACTTGTTGCTGATGACGTGAACCTTCTCTTTGGCCTCCAGGGTGTCTTCTCCATGGTCCTGTAGCAGGATCTGTGAGGAGATCTCCTGCAGGCAGAACACCTCCCTCTCACGAGACTGTAAGTCCTGCTGAACAGCCTATTATGCACAGACAACAACTTTATCAACTTAACAGTTATTGCTATTATTAAAATGGATTTAACGGATTTTTTCATCAAATATCATTATTTTTGTGGGGACATGTTTAGATATCGTAAACACACTATTCTTACCTTAAGTGTGTCTTGATGCTCTTGCAGGATGTTGAGGTCTGTGTTTTGGTCATGGATGTTGACCATGTAGCGCTGGCTTTCTGCTTTAGCTAACCACAGCAGCAGAGAGTGAAGAGTCTCGTGAAACTCCTGTGAAAAAAGAAAATGGAATACACAGATGAGTCTCAGTTTCTCTTCATTAAATGGTGCGTGTGTGTTTGATTTAGGCTTCACTATATCAGGACCTTTACAAAAGCCCTTCAGGAAGTTACTGAAAAAAATGGAAGTTACTGAATTTTTTTTTTAAATAGGCCCTGAAAACCCCCCCCGCCACCAGGCCCCCCCCCCCTTTTTTTTATTAAATGGCATTTTAGACCTTTGATACATCTCTGTCATGGTATACTGTAGCTCCAAGAACATGTACCCAACATTTCTAAAACCTTTTTCACAAAAAGTAACAAGTGCAAATGTTTGTGAGTGCATAGACATGTGCTTCCTAAACACATGTTGTGTTGCAGTTGCACAACAAAACAAAACAACACTCATGGTACTTTGCTGTGTTGTCTGAACTCTGGTATCAGTGTCACTTTGCAAGCTTGTTTTTCCTCACCTGACACTCCATGAGTGCTTGATGCAGTCGGTGTTCCCAGCTGTCCAGGGCCACACAGGCCTGTGCCCATTTCTGATTGGCTGACTGCAGACTCTCACGCAGTTCTCGTAGCTCAGTGCTGTCTCCATGCTGGAAGCCCCACCCACTGAGATTAACACCAATCATCACTGATTTGTAGCCGTTAAAAATCCTCTGCATGTCCTTATGAAAGAACAAAATGACAAAATGAACCTATACAGTACATGCCTAAATAATATACCCTACCATTCCCAAATTTGGTGTCTGCAAAATGTTTTAATGTTTTTGAAAGAAGTTTCTTATGCTCAGCAAAGCTGCATTTATTTGACTAATAATACAGTAAAAATAATACTGTGAAAAATGATTACAATAAAAAAATTCTTTCGATTTTAATATATTTTATAATGTAATTATTCCTGTGATGGCAAAGCTGAATGCTCAGCAGTCTTCAGTGTCACATGATCCTTCAGAAAGTATTCTAATATGCTGATTTGCTGCTCAAGAAACATTTCTTATTATTATGAATGTTGAAAACAGCTGCTTAATATTTTTGTGGTAACCATGATACATTTTTTTCCCCCTCAGGATTCTTTGATAAATCGAAAGTTCAAAAGAACACCATTATAAAAGAGTAAAAGTGTATATATTAAAAATATATTCATATAAATTAATATTAACACACACATTAATATACATGCACTCTCTCAAGTGGCTTACTGTTTTATTAACTTTGTTTGTGTCTGATTCTATCACTCTTTAAATGTCTCTCTCAGTACCTTTAGTTTGTGGATATTGCTCTCCATGTCTCTGATGGTGATTTTTGGCTGTAGAGTTTGAAGTTTCTCTAGCTCAGGAATCACAGCGTTCAGCCATGCCATGACATCAGAGAGGTCAGAGTTGAGTTTGTGCCACTGCTGAAGATCCTGCGGCATGCTGCACGACTGCACCTGCAGGAGCTCCCATCGCTCGATCACACCTGAGGCCACAGATCCGAGAACAAAGGTCAGATGTCACTGAAACTCAATTGATGTATGAACATGTCTGTAAAAGTGTGAGTACATAATACAAATATAGCAGTACCCGTCTTATCTGCTGCGGAGAGGACCGTCAAACCCTGATCGTCCAGTTGTTCTTCCTCGCTCAGAATCAGTTTCACTCGCTTTATACTGTCTATACTGCCAGCACAATCAGACATGAGTTTATCCTGAAGGATGAGAGAGAGGAAATAGAACACAAAATGTGTTTATATGTGTGTGCCAATGTTAAAGCGTGCTTAGTGAGTGTGATGCATGTGTGAGTACTCACATAGGCCTGTGGGTGATACTTAGCGCTGGTGTCTGTGGGTGAGGATGTGAGACTGCGTATAATCTCTCTGTTCGCTCGCTTCCTGTCTGGCGCATCAGGAGAGTGCCACGTCTCCACCACTGACCTTCCTCCTAAGCGAGAGACAGAGCAAGATATTTTAACTCCTAATACCAATCAAAACAAGCACGCAAAAAGTCATCACTCAGTTGCACAGGCATGCTACAGAAACAAAAAAAGAATAAAGATGCAATTGGTCGCAAAACCGACATGCATTATGAAAAATATCTGTAATGCAAATCACATTCAGAGGAAGATTCTTGGCAAACATAAAAACAAGCATCATGGGATTTCAAGAACATGGGCAGCTGCTAGAGAGATGAAGTTGTTAACCAGCCAGGCAGTGAGCACAAAGCAAAAAATGTCTATTATATTTAGAGATTAAGGAAGGAAACATGTCACTTATGCTAAAGGACGCATGTAATGTGCAGTGAGAGTGCTGACAGCATGAAGCAGGCTGATGCCTACCGGACACAGCCTTCAGAGCTTTAGATGTAGCTTTAAAAAATAACTGAGAGCTCTCAGTGACTTCTACATCTGCAAGAGAAGAGCAGCAGACAGACAGAGATCTAGAGACACTATAACAGACAGATAACAGACATCTAGACTAATAGAGAGTCAAATATCAGACAGAGAGGTCAAGATACAGTATAAACGAGTGGCAGACATAGGATGATGTGCAGTAGATACATTACCAGAGCAGTGAATAACAGAGCGTAGATAACCTAATTCATCATATGGATCACTCTATAATTGGGGGAACATTTCACAGCAACAAAATCTAAATTTATTATTAAAATCAAGTTATATTAATGTTATTTAATGGACCTGAGCTAACATGGACTAACAATGAACAGCTGTATTTTTATTAACTAATGCCAACAAAGATGAATAAATACTGTAACAAATGTATTGCTCATTGTTAGTTAATGCATTAAATAGAGTTAACAAATGGAACCTTATTGTAAAGTGCTACCCAATATGCTTTATTAACAAAACAACTATTGCTTTCTTTATATATTTCATCAGTGTAACATATTTTACACCAACTAGTTACCAATCTTAATTATTATTACACCATTTTAATATAACAATGTAACAAAATTGTAAATAAAACAGAAGTTGTAAATAAAGATTATTAGAGTGTTAAAAAAATACTATTTCAGTTTATCTATACAGATACTATACATATTTAATTCAATGTGTTATTTGCAATTTCTCTGTAATTGGTTGTTAAATTTACTAGCAAGTTGAGGCATTTTCTTAATTCAAATACATTTTTATTTAAAGGTTTATTTATGGTGTTTTATGCCTTTATTTAGATAGGACAGTAAGTCGACAAGAAGTGAAGTGGGTGAGAGAGAGGGGGATGGGATCGGGAAAGGTCCGCAAGCCGGGACTCAAACTCGTGACACCCGAAGCGCAATGGCGCTGTATGACGGCACGCTGCCCATGAAATGCACCCTAAATTTGTACAAGGAACATCTATCTAGATAATCTATATTCTCTTTAAACCCTTAACTGTCACCCCCCATTTTTTTAAAATAGGCATGCAGGTGCACTATCCAAACTTGAATTGTTGTAATTTATGAACACTTTGGAATACGCCCTGTCGTAGTCAAGGGGGTCCAGGTTGGTCTCATTGTAAAGACTACATCAGCAGTTTTGGCAAAAGTGGAATTAAAAAAAAAATTAAAGTATCAAAAAGTTGTGGTAGTTTAAATTTACTGTAATGCACTATATTAATTTTATTTTATTTTATATATAATAAATCTTACATAACAGGTTTTACTCTAAAATTGGTATAAAATTAAAGCCTTTTGTCTAAATAAGTTATGTTCCAAATTTATAGTTTATATGAAAAAAATTGAGGTTCCTGTGCAATTTTATTTAAGGCTTTATACCACAAACAGCCACCGGGTGCATCCAAACTCCATTGAATTTTTTTAAATGCATTTCTCTGTCACATGTTAAAATTTCTCTGTCAATATTGCTGCTATCACAAAATAGAAGTAATCCTAAAAAGGTAATAAATGTCATCCTGAGATTCAGACCTTTCCAATGATATGTTTTTTTTTGTCAAGATTATAAAAAGTTTTGTTTGTAAAAGACCGTAATGCATTTTGTAACATGACTGTTGACACCACCCGCTAGTGTAGGAGACCGCCAAAACATTTTAAAGTACCATTTCCATGGTAACGCAATGTTCGATTTTAAAATGGTTTTCACAGGATGAATCTTGGGCTTCTTAGCTTTCAAACGATATACAATTTATGATGATTACTAAAACATTTGATAGAGAAAAAGGACAACAATAAAAGAGTGCCAAGCGTCCCACATTTACCTAAAAGTGCAGCAGATAACATAAAGAGATCTACATAGACTTTAACAGAGCAGCAGATCTAGGCACTCTAAAAGAGTGTCATGTAAGAGAAAGAATAATAGCACAGCATATAGCAAACAGAGAGATCTAGAAACACGAACAGAGCGGTCTATAACAGACAGACAGATCTAGATATACTTTAACAGAGCAGCAGAGACCAGTCTGTAAAGAGGTACCTGATAGGGCGCTGTAGAACGTCAACTCCTCATCATCCTCTGGAGATGAAGATCCTCCCACATCGACGGTGTGGTCCCACTCCAGTGGGATTGAATCCACACTGACGGGCGTCTCACGCCCTGAGCGCTCCAGAGCAGGTGGCAACAGCTGGGATACGGCCTGGCGTACTGTAAGAGAAACATCAGAGCTCATAGCAGCCTCCTCTTCCTCCTCCTGTTGCCTCTCCCACACCCCACTGAAATCAGCCGAGTCCTCCGGATCTGTGTCTCTGTCTGAGAACTCTCGGTCCTCCTCAAGCACCTAGTGGGAAGGGTAAAAGTTAGTAATCAGTCAAGAGTGTATTGTTCAGCATTTGTGAGATGAGTTTTTCAAACTGACTGGGCGTCTGCTGATAAGACGGTGGTGGAATCGGGCGACTCTGCCAAACACTTCCTGGCAGTAAGAGTGCAGCTCCTCTAGTTCATCTTCGATGAGTACAGCGTCCAGTGGAGCACTCTTCTGGATCAGGTTCTCTCCAAATACGATCAGAGCATCGATCTTATTTGTGTTTAGAGTGATCTCCTGCTGAAATGCCTGCAGGAATCAAATAACAAATTATTTTTCACTCTGACTGTGTGACCAGACTCATTCAACCTGTTTAACTGTTTAATAGTTACAATAGCAATTTTTACATAAAATCAGAGGGTACTGACGTTTAGTTGACGCATCTTTTCATGAATATCACTCTCTGAAAAATGCTCCACATTGGTGAGCTGAAGGTCCATTTCAGTCAGCCAGACCAGAATCCCCTCCCTTGTTCCTTCAAAGTCTTCACGCTGGGATGTGAAGTGCTGAACAGAGGAGAAGCATTTAGAGCTCAGTAGCGTTTTAGAAAATTGAGTTTTGCCCCAAAAAAGTATACTTTGTTATCATGGAAACGAAGAACTGAAGGTCAGAGATGCAATTCATTTGAACATTCTTACAGGTTTTTAGGTTTATTAGGTGCCATTTCCAAACCAGTCAGTATTTGAGAATTTAATATATATTAAAAAGTACAGTTCAAAACTTTAGGATCAGTAAGATTTATTTTTATGTTTTCAAGAAGTCTCTTATGCTCACCAATGCTGCATATATTTGAATAAAAATATTATTGTGAAATATTATTACAATTGTAAAAAACATTTTTGATTAAACTATTTTCTATTGTAATGTATTTTAAAATGTAATTTATTCCTGTGATTGCAAAGCTACATTTTCAGTCATTACTCCAGTGTCACATGATCTTTCAGAAATCAATCTCACATGCCTGAAATGCTGCACTCGAACATTTTGCGCTGCTATATATTTTATTAAACTCTTTCAAACTTGGGTATTTTTTCAGGATTCTCTAATGAATATAAAGTAAAGAAAACGAGCAGTTGATACTTAAAAGTAGAATCTTTTGTGACTTATGATGTTATTGTCACTTAAGAAGCATTAATTTGGTCTTTCTTAATAAATAATTAATTTAAATATCAATATATATTACTGACTTCTGAACAGTTAGTGTATGACCCAAGATCTAGACCTTTTAACCGCGAGCAACATGGCTGCCACTCTCTTCTGTGCGTATCCCCGCCTGAGTTTCCCTCATGCACCATCAGCTTCAGCTTACTGGCACCATCTGTCCGGTTCTCTCGTGCCAGACGTCGGTATTGTTTGTTCACCAGCTCCAGCTGTGTCAGGCGCTCATGGACCTGCCGCTGGAATGCCTGCGTATGTGCAAGTTTTAAAAAAGTGTTAATTGTCCAATAGATTATGTCTAGATAAAGACAAATGCAAAAGCCACTACACTCTTAAAAACAAGTTATTTATTGGTATCTGTGGTTCCATGAAGAACCTTAAACATCTACAGAAACTTTATATTGCATTAAAGGTTCTGTATAGTTGGAAAGTTTTATAGTTGAATATTAAAATGTTCTTTCCACTAAGAAAAAATGGCTCTTTTAAGAATGGTTCACTGAAAGGTTCTTCGAGGAACCAAAAACGGTTCTTTTATGCTATTACTGAGATGATGAACAAGCTACTATTAGTGAAAAAATCCTTAAAAAGGATTAAAAAGATCTAAACCTCAAACTTTTTGAGTTCCTCTTTAGCACAGGTGTAGAGTACATCTTTGGTGGCAGGGTTGGCTGCTGTACGTTCTGCCGTGCTCAGCCACTCTTCGAAGCGTGAATAGTCATCCAGGAACTTGCACCACAGATGCCATGTCTCCTCAATCCTGCAGGGGACAGTATAGAGTACAGTGGTCAGAGAAAAAAAAAAGAGTGACACTGATGCCGCCAAACATGCTAATTTAGGTGTTTGTAGTTAGACCTCATTCTCCTCTCCATAGACATGGCACATATGTTCCTCCAGCGGCGGTCCAGGCTGAGAGTGGTCTGCTGAATGGAGTCGTTCTCTCCATCGCTGCCACAAGCATCCGCATCATGCAGCAAAACATCACACAGGGTCAGAACAGATGCCACACCCTCTGTGTGCTGTTCGATGTCTCTCTTCTGCCAAATGCCGTGTGTGAGACGCAACAAATCACACTCTAAAGGCCCGTTCACACTAAGGTCGATAACAATAAAGTTCTAATAATCATTCTAATTGTATGAGAATAAGAAAGTCCAAACCACAACTATAACCATAACATTGGAAGTAATTTCAAAATCCATCCTGATTTAAAGAGCTTAAGCATTCTTGGTGTGAATGGGCCTAAGACTAACGTATACCAAAAAACTCATCAAATTATCAGTCGTTTAAGAAAGATGACATTGCTAAGACATCAAAATATTGCAAAAAGCCACCCCACATTAGAAGAAACGTCATGTTCATTTTTAAAAATGGAGGAATATACACTTAAGGGTAAAGATGAACAGGCTTTAGTGGCCCTCTTTACCTATTGATAGTTTTCACGTGACGTCACACTTATAGGAACACCCACCTGGAGGGCAAAACGAAGCTTTGCTCCACTGACCGCCAGTTATTTTTATGCAGTTTGCATTAAGTAGTAATATAGTAAAACGCAGATATTAAAAGGCGAAATTCAGTAAACACCTTATTGATGATGTATATTTTGTACAGGCAAGCAGATGAAGCCAGAATATAAACGCAATGTGCAAAGCTTCACGTTAAATGGTTTCCCATAGAAAACCATTAGAAGGAAAACACTAAACCGTTAAGCGGACTGCGATCATATTCCAGCCTCATCTGCTTGCCTATGTAAACTATGCATCATTAATATAGAGATTACTGAATTTGATATTTTAACATTACTGTTTTAAATATATTAAGGCACTTTAAGTGTTTTTACAACGTTTTGTCGCACTGTTTAATGATTAAAATATAGCCGCGGGTGCTTAATATGAATTGCAAATGGCCAAAAAAAACTTGCATTTTGTTTGTTCACATACCTTTGTTTTATTCTTTTGAGAGGTGATCTAAATATTTGCGGCTGTGAAACATATGTAAAATTGATAGACTTGTGCAGCAGTTCTATGGATGTTTTGCCCTCCAAGTCTTTGAGCCGGTCACGTGACTGAAAGCTATGAACACTCACCCTATAAGCATTGGTGTTTAGATAAATCTGCTTCATAACGCATTGTGCTTTTTGAAGGCATACAATAAGTACTTGAAACATAGTTTCGTATAGTGGTTTTGTTATTGAATGCACAGATTACCTGATGCTCTGCTAGTTTGCGCTGTATCTCATCACTGTGGCAGACGCTGTACATGATGGGTTTGGCCAGCTTACCCTCGACGCGAGAAAGCCAGGTACGGAGATTACTCATGTTCTTATCCAGCTGCTGCACTGTCACCAGCGTCTCCTTCAGCTTCCTCACCCTGAAATACAATCAGTCAGTCTGTCAATATCTTTTTTTTGTTGTTGCTGGTATTCAATAGAACAGTGTAAGAGGAGACTGGAAGCAATAAGAGAGAGAGGTACAAGATTGGGACAGGACCTTAAGCTGGGACTTGAACTCGAGTTGCTCAAAGTCACATTTGGCTTTTTCACCATAAAAAGAAAACTTTTTAAAACAGAACGACATCTTTTTTTTTTTTTTTACACTTATTCTAGACCCCGACTTTGAATTCTCAGTATTTCAATCATAAAAATATGAATTATTACATTACATACAAACGATCATATTCTAAATAAAGAGTGAAATAAACTATTCTAACAACTTTTGTGTATCTCACAGTGTGTATCACTTCACAGTAGTTAAGAGTTTTGATTGGTTGGACATTTGCTTTCCAGTAACAAAGTAGTCAATCACAATAATTTCTTCTATAGAGTGCAACAGTGTCTGTCCACTTTTTTAGTGTCCTTTTTCCCATTTTCCCATGTATTTTCCACATAGGGGAAAAAAAGTCTTTGCTAAAGCAATTCCTGCAGTTAAAAATGATTATTTAAAAAAATAAGTTGAAATATTGTTGATATGAAACACAGTTTTACCAAAACATGGTCTGTCTTTTTATGTTCACATAAAAAGCTAACATTCCTTGACCTAGTGCCATTCCTATACAGCAAGCCTGCCAGCTGAGGTTTACAAAGACACAATACAGGACAAAAGGCTTCTTATTAGGTCTGAGTGCGCAATGACCCACGTCAGGTCCATCTGTCGCACTCTATTCAACCCACACCAGAACACTCAGTGTTAGGACTATCTGAGCATGTAGATGGGTTTCACCCCACTCTAAGAGTGACATCATGTGACTAAGAGGATGGGGGCATTCCTTCTTATAGTCATGTGACATTTCCAATGGAGGTCTGACCAAAACAAACCCAAGTGCTGATGTGGAAGAAGTGACATCACACAACTCAACTGTACGTGACAGCAATGCATTGAAGTGTTTGGTGTTCGTATCAGAGGGTTTATTCTTATTGTGACAAACACAAGTACTATTTGCATTATCACAAACAAACTGAAGAGAAAACACACTTAAATAAAATAACATGCATGCAGTCACTCATAATATTTGGTGCAATGAAATAAGGCAATGAAACAAGATGTCCTCTGTATCACATCAATATAAACATAAAAGCCTTAAAAGATGAGAGGATTTAGAAAGATATACTTTATAAATAAAACATTAGCAATGCATGATTCCAGATGCATGCATCTTCGCAGCCTGTTTTTGGTGCATATCTGTTTAGAATTGAGAAAATGCACCATCTGCACATCGCCAGCATGCATGTCCTCCCTAGAAACAAGCGTGTTTTCATGCAATACAGAATCTGGTCAGTCCAGCACTGAAGCTAGTGTTAGCCACTGAACACACACACTGACAAAAGCACTGCCCATATCCTCTCTCTCTCTCTCTCTCTCTCTCTCTCTCTCACACACACACACACACACACGCACGCTTACTTAAACCCCGTGTGTGTGTGCAATTAGCAAATACTTACTCGCAGACTGATGAGGCTCCATGGCTCTCTCGTGTTAGCGTTAACATGTCTGTCTTGTGGCTGATCTCACACACACTCCTCTCACAGACCGTGAGCTGCTGTATACTCCCACCCTCCAGTCCCTCTGTCATATTCAACCCCCCTCTCTCTCCCTCTCACTGAATGGCCATGAGATGTGTCATTTACAGTGGAGATGGTGAAGATACTCCATGTTCCCATCACTTTCTTCAACTGCATTACAAATACAGCCAGCAATTGTAAATATTTAGGAATACTTATAGACTGTCATATCACAGACTGCATCTTATTCAGAGGCTACAGCATTTTGGCACGAGCAAACATATTTTAGAGATGGTTACAGGAATCTTGTGGAAAGTTTTATGTCTTTTATTATGACTATGTGATACAAAAATCGGACTATTAAATGTAAAGCGAAATTGTCTAGACTGGTTAAAGTAGCAAGCATGATTGTAGGTAATGCACAAAGGCAACCCAATGATACTTATACATCAAATGTCAAACAAAAAGCTTTGGTTATTGTTAGAAAACACTCTCTGTCTTGTTAAGAGAATGTTCCAGGGATGCTCAGCCCCCTCCTTTTTTTCTCTCTCTCTCTCAGTCTTATATATACAACGCATTCTCTCTGAATTCCTCCTTCGGTATCCATCTCTCTCTCTTGATATTATGTTTTAAATATGTCTTACTTATATGCAAGGTATGCATGCTTAAATGTATACATTAGCTTCTCTTGATTTAAAGGCCCCAATAATGACATGAATGTTAGGACTACAAGGGTAAAGGAGTTCGTGATGAAACCATGAAGACAGTTCAGCATTCTTCGCAAAAGTCTATTCCTAATATGTCCATGTTTTTCTGTACATGTGGCCATTTTATATAAACACATGTTCTTGGCCAAAGATCCTACGTTTATGTTATTCATATCCTCATTGGTTAAAGGGTTGAAACTCCCCTCGACATGCCTATATAAGTTCTGTATTTCTGTGAATAAATTGAAGTATTGAGAATACTTTTGTGTTTTCTTACTTCCCGGCCGTCTACACTTTAAGTAACTGAGAATTCTTCAAGGTGGCAAAGAGAATTTACAAAGGGACCAAATTGTTATTCTTTATTAACAAATGGGGGCTCGTCCTTCCGGGAATTTCTAAAAAAGACAGGTAAGAAACATTTATTTTTCTTCCTGTCTGTAAGAGAAATTGAATGTATTCTCGTTTGCAATTTGATTGTGTCATATTTGGCATCAATCTGTTTTCCTCACATTTTATATGTGGGAAGAAGAGTGAGAAACTTTCCGTTTAACCTATCTATTTAAGAAAATAAAGTAGTGGTGAAAGATTATAATTGCTCAATCTTGCCTTGAATGTTCTCGGTCCTTTAAGTTATTTCATGAATAATAAAGAATTGAAAGCTTTCTTTTGGCCAAAAATATCAAAAAGTTAATATAAGACCGCGGTCTCTATTTTGTGTTTTGTTTGGCCATTCTATAAATTGTGAAAAGTGCACTAAAATTGACGAGACATCTTTGATCTCCGATGGGGCAGACGATCTCGAAACCTATTCTTGGCGAGTTGCCAAGGGATTGGATGTACAAGAAATAACAAAGTTTTTAATACTGAACCATATTTGAGTAATTTGGCTGGTTGTTCAGAAGGCAAAGTACAATTAGATCCGTTTACTCGTGATGGCTCGTTCAAAGATAAAGGGCCAGATCAGGTTAAAACGACTGATAAAAAATCTTTTTCAAATGTCCCATGTTGACTCTACCAGCTCGGCCCCGCCTCGGTATGATACTGTTACAAAACCTGAACAAGAAAAATTAACTCCTAACCATCTGTACCCGCAACTACCTAGTGCAACTGATTTATACCCATTTCTGCAGATTCCAGACGGGTTTAAAATAACACCGCTGGCAATGTCTGATGCTGTCGCAATTGCTAAAGATTTGCCAAGATCCTTTACGGTGTCCGCATCATTGTGTCTGTATTGAAGCGTTTAACCGCGTTCAGTCATTTGACTGGGCGTGATTATCGCTTCATTTTTGACTAAAACACTGCCGCCAGAAATTAGAGAGGAAGAGTTGATTGCAGACATTGATGTTTTGAGTCCTAAATGGGATGCGCAGCCATCTCGCCACGGTGCTTTATCAAAAAGTGATAAACCTTAGATCTGTCACAACCAAAATCTTTCCGAACGTTGCAAATAGTTGATTCGGAGGACGATGAAGATGATGCGTGGATTTGGGCTGATGTGGAAAAGCTAAAATAATTTTTCAGACAATTGACTGCTTTTTTTCTGGTGAAATTGTCTTCGGCCAATCAAGATTGCATGCTGCAAACACGAAACTGAAAGCGGGCGAAAATCCTGTTGCATTTTCAATCGATTTAAGCATGCTTGGACTGAAGAATCTGCCATTCCATTAGATCAACATTCTCCTTTGTTTGTCAATACGTTTTTGAATAACATGCAAACAGAAATCGCAAAATTGGTTCGTTTGACAACTTGGAATATAACAGATATTTCTGTTGACGCTTTGTCTCGGAGACTGTGCGAGCTTTCCACCGCGGGGGCTTTTGAAGCCTCCCGAGGGAAACCTACAGCAATGATGCTGCTTAATACTGTTGTCAAAACAGGGATGAAAGTATGTTATTATTGTGGCATTGCGGGACACTTCGCTAACGCTTGCAGGAAAAAGCAGTGGGAATTTCCGATGTCCCTGTACTTTGTGAAATGACACCAACTTTACCGGTAACTTCTAAAGACAATCCTTCTTTGTTTAAGATGCACGCATTTGCAATAATACCTGATGCTCCATTTTGCCTTTTAGGTAGAGATTTCCTGCAGAAATTGGGTGCTCATATTACATTTCAGAATAATTCTCTGCAACTCATGTTTCCTTCTGTCTATTCTCTGACTGTTGAGACAGGAAGTGCGACTACTGAGGCTGAGGCTGCAACTGCAGCCTTACCGGAAAAAGGGGATGTCAACCCTCGCTTGTGGGCGGAGCATAAGGATGAGGTGGGCCTCATAGATGTTCGCCCTTATGTGGCTACTCTGACCAGACACACCAGTTTATTGTAAACAATACCCTCTCTCCAAAGAAAAAATCGATGGGATTCGGCCTATTATAGAAAATTTGCTGGCACAAGGCATTCTGATCAAGACTCACTCACCCTACAATACACCGATCAATCCAATAAGAAAAGCGAATGGTTCCTGGCGATTGACACAGGATCTTAGAAAGATTAATGACATAATTAAACCATTGGCTCCTATTGTACCTGATGTGCACACAATACTGAATTATATTCCTAGTTCACATGCCTATTTCACAGTTATTGATCTATGCTCTGCATTCTTTCCATTCCTGTAGATCCTGTCTCGCATAATGGGAGGGCCGGCGTTCGCCTTCACCTTTGACCATGCTCAACTTAGCTGGTCTAGACTGCCTCAGGGCCTGAGATTCTCCGGCTGTGTTCGCCGCCGTAGTGCACGCAACATTAGCGGATGCTCAACTCCCTCCTGATACCTGTCTGCTACAATACGCGGACGACATCCTCGTTACTGGTGCCTCTGCGGACCAGTGTGCTGCTGCCTCCAGCATCGTCTGCAACATCCTGGCGGAAGCTGGGTTCAAGGCATCAAGAGAAAAGCTTCAGTGGGTTCAGAGGAGGGTGGATTACCTCGGACATGAATTGTCGCAAGAGCGTGGGTGCCGAACTGTTCCATGTATGACAAAATCTTGAGAGCAGCCACCGTGCAGGACTCTGATGACTTTGCATGGACAGCAGAAATGGACCACACATTCAGACGTTTGAAAGCATCCTTGACAAGGCCACCTGGCCTTGGCCTACCGAAATATACAACTGAATTTCATTTGTACGTGCACGAAGGTGGGGTATAGCCGCCGCAATCTTGGCCCAGGAGCACGGGGGCATTTATCGCCCAGTAGCGTATTTGTCTAAAACCTTAGACTCGGTGGTTAGAGGGCTTCCAGCCTGTCTGTGCGCAGTGGCTGCAGCGGCGATCATGGTGCAGGATGCAGAACGTATAGTGTTGTCACATCCACTCATAGTGCACATTTCTCATCAGGTAGGAGCTATTATGCACAACATTTCTACGCAGCATATGACTGCTCAACGACGTTCTGGCTATGAAGCAATATTATTAGCTACTGCTAATTTAACATTGAAACCAACTTCCGTAGTTCATGGCCCAACCTTATGTTTGCATAAGTTGTTATTGCAGGGTGAATTTGAGGACAGCGATCATGCCTGCCTAGCCAGGATTCATAATTCGACGGCTTACAGGCCAGATGTGTCCGCATCTGTCCTGGAGGAGGGGAAACATTGGTATGTAGATGGATCATGCTATAAACCAAATGATAATGAATACTGGTGTGGGTATTCGATTGTTGAATTACCTGACTGTGTCATTGAGGCCTATTCTCTGCCATATAAATCAGCACAAGTGGCAGAATTAATTGCGTTAACAAGAGCTTGTCAATTGGCAAAAGATCAGTGTATCAATATATACACCGATTCAAAATATGCACATGTAATTGTACATGATTTTGCCAAACTGTGGGAAGAGGCAAGGGGAAATAGACTTGCAGACGAAGTAGCTAAATGGGCAGCTAGAGATGTCCTATCAAGTCCACATGTTGACAAAGCAGGCACAGAGGTGCCCATGATGTCCTTTGTGTTGACTAAGGATTTGGATATTAAACTATTACAGGCAAAACCCCACTCAAAGTGATCTAAACCATTGGGCAGTGAATGAGGCAAAACCGGATCAAGCAGGTGTTTTGAGAGATAAGCAGGGCAGGATTTCTCTGCCAGCCTCTATCATTGTTATGTTATGCAAACACTATCATGGTGTCTCACGTGTGTCAAAAGAGAAAGTGATTCAAATTTTGAATCAATCGTATTGTATAGCAAATTTAAGAAAAAATACCTTGTTGTTATTAGGTGCTTGTTTGATCTGTGCTAAGACCAGTCGACATAAAGCTAGTAAACATGATTTCTTTTACACACCCGGAACTGCCATTTCAGGATTTACAAATAGACTTTACACACATGGCTCCTTGTGGAAATCACAAATATTTGTGATAGTGGACCGTTTCTCCAAATGGCTTGAGGCTTTCCCGTGTGGAAGAGAAAATTCACAGACTGTAGTGAAGGTACTTGCTAATGAGATTATACCTCTTTTTGGTATACCAACGGTTATAGAAAACGATAATGGTACACCGTTTACCTCCAAGGTTACCCAGTTGCTAGCTAAAGAGCTAGATATTAACTGACATCTGAACATACCCTATCATCCCCAGTCGTGTTCGGTAGCGGAACGTTTGAATCAAACGATAAAAGATCGAATTACGAAAGCATGTATGGAGACAGGCCGAAATTGGGTCGACATACTACCTGTAGTGTTGGCAGAAATAAGAATGTCCCCCTCATCTACAACAAAGATGTCTCCATTTGAAATACTAATGGGCAGACCGTTCCCCACCCGTGGGTTAAGGGTCGTGCTGGTACTCTCTCCACAGGTGACACCAGAGGTGATTCATCGCAGATATGGATTCCCTGGTCAAAACTTTAAATAGCATATATGGTGATGTTTCTCTCTCTCTCCCTCCGACTCATTCTTTTGCTCCAGGCCAACAGGTGTTGATAAAGTGCCTGAAACCTCCAAAGCTCGTAGAGCCAAAGTATCTTGGACCTGCGAATGTCATCGCTGTGACGCAGACAGGGGTGCTGACTGATTTCCAGCCACAGTGGATCCCTGCAAGCAGGCTAAAGGCGGCTCCGGAGAAAGGAGGGGATCTGTATCGATCTGGAGTGTGATCGAGTTTATCAATATTGCCAGATGAAAATTATTACATGCTGTCATTATTGTCTTTTGAATGCAGGAGAAGTTAAATAGAGGATATGGGTTGAAATGTATCAAAGAATGATAAATTTAGGATTAGGGATCTCTGCAGCGAGTGTTTATGTATTCATTTTTTATTTTAAACAAAAGCAGGCAACTGTTAGAAATCACTCTCTGTCTTTCTGTTGAGTCCAGATATGTCTTACCCCTCCTTTTTCTCCCTCTCTTTCATTCTTATATATACAACGCATTCTTTCTGAATCCCCCCTTCTGTATCCATCTCTCTCTCTTGATATTATGTTTTAAATATGTCTTACTTATATGCGAGGTATGCATGCTTAAATGTATACATTAGTTTTCTTGGTTTAAATGCCCAAATAAGGACATGAATGCTAGGACTACAAGGTAAAGGAGTTTGTGATGAACTATGACGAGAGTTCAGCATCCTTCGCCAATGTCTATTCCTAATATGTCCATGTTTTTTCTGTACATGTGGCCATTTTATATAAACACATGTTCTTGGCCAAGATCCTAAATGTATGTCATCTATATCCTCATTGGTTAAAGGGTTGAAACTCCCCTCTACATATGCCTATATAATATCTGTATTTCTATGAATAAATTGAAGTATTGAGGATACATTTGACTGTGTGTTTTCTTACTTCCCGGCCGGCCGTCTACACTTTAAGTAACTGAGAATTCTTCAAGGTGGCAAAGAGAATTTACAAAGGGACCAAATTGTTATTCTTTATTAACAGTTATTATAAAAAATTCATCTTTTCCCTTACATTCGTAATTTCAGTTACCCTCAAAGAGACATTTTAGACAACCTCATTATTAAATGCTGAGACATAATTATGAGTAGGTGTGGATATGTATGTGGCATTATGGGTGTACAGGGTGAGCCTGAATGTATAAAACTAGCATGCAGTAAACAGGTAGTAATTACTGCCTCAATTCGGGCGTGGCATGGAGGTGATCAGTTTGATCAGTTTGTGGCACTGCTGAAGTGGTATGGAAGCCAGTTCTGTGACAGGGCCCTTCAGCTCATCTGCATTTTTTGGTTTCTTGTTTCTTATTTTCCTCTTGACAATACACCATAGTCTGGTGAGTTTGCTGGCCAGTCACACCAACACCATGGTCATTTAACCAACTTTTGGTGCTTTTGGCATTGTGGGCAGGTGCCAAATCCTACTGGAAAATGAAATTTGAAAATCAAAAAAAAAAAAAAATCAAAAAGCTGGTCAGCAGAAGGAAGCATGAAGTGCTCCAAAATGTCTTGGTAAACGGGTGCAGTGACGTTGGTTTTCAAAAAACACAATGGACCAACACCAGCAGATGACATTGCACCCCAAATCATCACAGACTGTGGAAACTTAACACTGGACTTCAAGCAACTTGGGCTATGAGCTTCTCCACCCTTCCTCCAGACTCTAGGACCTTGGTTTCCAAATGAAATACAAAACTTGCTCTCATCTGAAAAGAGGACTTTGGACCACTGGGCACAGTCCAGTTCTTCTTCTCCTTAGCCCAGGTAAGACGCCTCTGATGTTGTCTGTGGTCCAGGAGTGATTCAAGAGGAATACGACAACTGTAGCCATATTTCTTGACACGTCTGTGTGTGGTGGCTTTTGTTGCCTTGACCCCAGCCTCAGTCCATTCCTTGTGAATTTCACTCAAATTCTTGAATCGATTTTGCTTGACAATCCTCATAAGGCTGCAGTTCTCTCGGTTGGTTGTGCATCTTTTTCTTCCACACTTTTTCCTTCCACTCAACTTTCTGTTAACATGCTTGGATACAGCACTCTGTGAATAGCCAGCTTTTTTGGCAATTAATGTTTGTGGTTTACCCTCCTTGTGAAGGGTGTTAATGATTGTCTTCCGGACAACTGTCAGATCAGCAGTCTTCCCCATGATTGTGTAGCCTAGTGAACCAAACTGAGAGACCATTTTGAAGGCTCAGGAAACAGGTGTTTTGAGTTGATTAGCTGATTGGCATGTCACCATATTCTAATTTGTGAGATAGTGAATTGGTAATTTTTTTGTTAAATGTGAGCCAAAATCATCACAATTAAAAGAACCAAAGACTTAAACTACTTCAGTCTGTGTGCATTGAATTTATTTAATACACGAGTTTCACAATTTGAGTTGAATTACTGAAATAAATGAACTTTTCTATGACCTTCTAATTTATTGAGATGCACCTGTAGAAGCAAGACATAGAAAAACCTTCAACACACAACACAGAACACCCTAGCAACAGTAGGAACCACATAGCAACATGCTAAAAAAACACTCAGAGAAACTGCATACAGTAGTAATAAACTAGGTGTACTTTTGCACTATTCTGTGCCATTTTGTAGTTTAAATAGTGAGTATTGTGTTCACAGTAAAAATTCCAACAAGTAATACTGCACTTCAAATATCAAGATGATGCACTTAACTGGGAAAATAAATAAATAAATAAATAAAATGAAATGTGGAATGTCGGACACTTCACACACTCAGAGTCATCAGCTTTCCTTACGTAGTTGAAAGAGAGGGGCTGTCTGAATCTTATGCTGGATGACAAAAGGGCATTATAAAATTCATACACAGATGGTAGAGTACACAATGCATAGTATAAGTGTGTAGCATATAATGCATCACTTGGGACACTTCTTGCATCTTAGCAACATGTTTTGCACAGGCAAGTACCACTCATATTAAAATATAATTAATTTGTAATAATTGATTCAGATTCATACTTCTCCAGCATGCTTAATTTCAAGCAGTTCAGCTAAATGAGCTGAGAAATCTGGGCCACAGGGAACCACGTTGGTGGGCCTCACATAGGCAGAGCTGCTTGCAAAGGCTTTCAGTCTTTAGAATTGGGTAATTGACTGGTGTTGGGAAGATTCAGAGCACACTTCAGCTCTCTGAAGGGTTTAATTAAATCGTCCCACTTCACGGTTAGTCAGTATTTGATATCCATTCAGGATGATAGTCATGGTGGATAAAGATTGTTAAAACGTGGAATATTATTTGTGAGGAGACACACAAAACTGCACATACACAAAGAGGCTGTCACACACCCTAAAATAAGCTTATTGCAAACTTGTTGCCATAGAAGCACTTCCAGCTACAGGTGTCTAAACTTCTGAGTGGAAACTGGAAAACAAATTTCCTCATTCAAGCACTTTGGTCAACATCCCACAAAGGAGTGTAAAATGGTCCTTAAAAAAGTGAGTAGAGAATTTTAATGAACTTTCCTGAATGGGAATCTTCAATATAATTTATGTGTGTGTGTGTTTAGCGGGGCTGTTTTCAACATAACATCTGTCCCATGTTGGCCCTTTGTCCAGCAATAGTGAGCAGGGTTTTGTAAGATACCAAGGGTTCAATAATACAATGGCTGCCATCACTCAGCAAATAGCAGAAGAGCAGAAAGACAGAGCCTTGATGCTGATTGGCCGAGAGACACAATAAGTGTAGACAGAAGACTTATGGGATGGCGAGTGGACACAAAGGCCTGTGCCAGCAGACAGCAGCTCCCGCGTGTGCAGATGCTGTGAGGGTGAACTCTGCTGTGCTTTTAGCTGACAAAAGAGTCGGACGTGTCTATGTAAACTTCTATAATCCTGCTTAGAGACTTGTCTCAATCACACACTCCCATTTGCAAGTTGTGTGAGTGACACACAAATATGTACACATAAACTGCCATTATAAAATTTAGGGTTGATAAGATTTTTTTTAAATGCCTTTGAAAGAAGTCACTTATACTCAGCCAAGGCTACATTTATACAGTAAAAACAGTAATATTATATAAAATACTATTTAAATACTATACTTTAATGTATATGGATTTATTTCTGTCATGGCAAAGCTGAATTTTCAGCAGCCATTACTTCAGTCTTCAGTGTCACATGATTCTTCAGAATCTAGTATGCTGATTTGGTGCTCAAGAAACATTTATTATTATTTTCAGTGTTGAATACGATTGTGCTGCTTCTTTGTGTGGAAACTGTGATATATTTCTTTCAGGATTCTTATATATATTTCTTTTCAGGATCTGAATAGAAAGTTCAAAAGAACAGTATTTATTTGATATTGTAATATTATAAATCTTAGTGACCCCAAACTTAGTAAGTAATGGTAGTGTATAGAGTATATTAACATATCTCTTCAGATGGTCTAAATTCAAATGACAAATAATCTCTAAACACTTGATAGTGACAATGAAAACAGAGCGACCAGCCGAGACAGGCCGAGGCATGCTGGAGTCATGCTTGTGAACTTTGACCTCGAACACAGAGACACTGACTTCAACAGCATTCTCGACACAAGCTCAACCCATCACTAAAACACTCTCTTTATGTACACAAAGGTGAATTTAAAGGAATAGTTAAGAAAAATATATAATGGCCAGTCAGTTGGATCATTATCCCTGACAGGGTGATCTTGTATCATCCTGAAGGTGTTTATTTTTGGATAACAAACAGCTGACTGCATGTGTTTTGGTTAAACTCGTGCTCATGGAGTCTCAGTGATTGATGAAAAGGAATACTGACAGGTGTAAAGCTCCAGCTCAAGGTGACAGCCGACAAACAGACAGGTCTCGTGCCTGGTTACCCACTGATCCACAAAGCTACATTTAGTGTCAACAGGCACCTGCACAGTCAGTGTTAGCTCTAAAACCTTGACATTAGTGGCACAGAGCCAGTTAACATTTAAATTGCTTATAGACACTCAGGAATCTGCTCAGCTGTGAACTGTGATAGAAATGTCTGTAGCAAGGCATAATTTGTCTGCACACCTGTTTGCAAAGCAGATTAAAACACGCAAACATGCTACTAACACAATAAGGCAGCCAGTTTTTGACCTACAGGCTACCTACAGAATTTTAATTACTGTCACAGTGTGAATGCCGAGATTTTTGCTCGACTGCAGATGTGAAGCTCTATAGCTCTACAGGTGAATTTATTTGCTGTGATGAGGTAAGAGGAATCTGCAGGTGAAGAGTGCAACAGGCCACCAGCTTCTTTCCCTTATAACCTTCATAACCTCTTAAGAAGCTTGTTTAAGCAACACAATTACATTAAATGGCATTCCACCAGCTGATGTTTACTGTCGCAATGTTTCAGTTGTATTTCGAATTTTGAAATGTACAGTCTTAAAAATAAAGGTTCTTTACTGACATTAATGGTTCAAAGAAGTACTTTCAAAGTCCATGGAACTTTCCAGTGCACAAAAGGTTCTTTATAGTGGAAAAAGTTTCTTTAGATTATTGAAATGTGCCTTTTGTTAAAAAAAATTATGTTTCATTTCACTAAATTGTTTACTAAATGTTCTTTGGGGATCCGAAAATGGTTCTTCCATGCCATCCCTGTGAAAACCTTTATTTTTTAGAGTGCAGTTGAATGATAGATAAGGTCTAATCTCAATCTCTTTGAGTAATATGGAACATGATATAGGTCAGTCTGCTGCATGTTGCCTTAACATGAACAAACAATAAATATAGATGCTTTGAATGCACTTATTCCAGAGATCCATAACCGAAGACCAGAGAAAATGCAGAAAAGAAAAGCAGACTTGAAGACAAGAAGTCAACAAGCTGGCCATCAATGTATCATGAAGCTACAGCCACCGTCTGTCTAATCAAAGAGCTGTCAATCAAGCGAAGAGCAGGACAAACCAACCCCCTTCATACGCTCCACCCAGATAACACCCATCTGGACTGACTCCACGTGCACGTCTACATTTAAATCTCTCTCTCTTGCAGTTTCTGACTCAGTGGAGCTGATGTTTACACTTCATTGAATGTGACAAACTGCACTTCCTGTCTGTTAAATAAAGTGTGGCTGAGATTAATTGGATCAATGTCAGATTAACATCACTGTGCCATGCATTCATTTTACAAAGTACTTTGCAGGTCATATCCCATGACCCAAATGCTTGTAAAAATCCAGCAAAGTTCTCAAGTAACATATACGTCACCGTTTTATGGTCACATTCTAGCAGCATTTATAATAAAGGAGTATTGTGTATTGCATCTGATTTAGTATATTTGACCATGACCATGCTCAGGGTTACTCTAAGGTCTTACCTGGCCTCAATGTGATCAAACAGATGCTGCCAGCGGTCGTTGATGTCCTTGATCTTGTCATTGATGTCTGTCTCTTTGGTCTTGTTGCTAGCAGTGATGAGTTGTTCTCCCAGCTGTTTCAGATGCGTCTTATTCTCACTGAAGAGGTTGATCTCCTCCATACAGTCCTGAAGAGAGTGAATATTTGAGTGGAAGAGGGCACGGAAAGTAATAATGATTAATATCTTGAGAGTCATACTCTTGTTGTTTGCTTGCTTACAAGATTAGGTGAAATATAGCAAGCAAATAAATGTGGAATAAACATTCGTTCTGTGAAGACCTTTGTCTCACCTTCTTGAGTTTCTCCACCATCTCCTCGATGCTCAGCTCAGCACTGTGTGCCACCTTGTTTTCCATCTGTGTCAGCCATTCACACAGCTCCCGATTCTTCTCATTAAAAATGATCCAGGCATTCAGCCGATCAGCAATCTCCTGCTTACGCAGAGAAACCTACAGAGAGAGAGAGAGAGAGAGAAAACATACATACGAGATTGGACAGAGCATAACTGCAGCTCACACAAAGACAGGGAATCTCACTAAACCTTTCAAAAAGATGTGCAGCTCATGTTTCTCACCAAAATCTAAAGAAAAACACAATATGTTTTTCGCATTCTGACAATTAAGAATACAAACAATTCTGAATACTATAATTTTGTAAATAAATTAGTTTTAAAAATATAGTTGTATTAATTATGGAAGTCTCGTTGTACTGCCTTTATACTGATTTTAAAAAATAATGTATTACAGCTATTTTTACTGTATTACAATAAAAATACTGTATCACAGTAATGGACATTAATAAAATCTAATGAATCAACACTGCGAATACAGGGAATTACAAAATAAAAAACCCCTAAAAATTAAAATGTTCATAATGTGGTAACAATTTCTGGGACAAATGTACTTAATTAAAATCATTACAATTATGTCAATCAATTATAAAAAAATGTATGCAAAACAATTTCTTTCCATATTTAAAGATCACTAGCCAAAACATCTATATGAACTTTGTTACTCAAAAGTTTTAAAATCCAAACTAACTCAACAGCTGCCACATGTGGAGTTCACTGTTACTAGGCAACACTTCCACACCCCCCCCTACAGACACACTCACACTCCGGCGTGTGACACACACACACTGGGAGTGATTTCCAAAACAAAGAGCTAAAGACTCCTGCTTCTATTCATTTCTGTGTGTCTTTTTTCTGTGTCCTTCACTCTATACCATCTGCTCTCTCGTTCCACTGTCAAAGACCCCCACCCACCCCAAAACTCACACCAGACCCCCAAAACATGACCCCAGGAGACTCCAGCTGACTGATCCAGCACCATATTCATTAAAAACCGCAGCAAGACATTGTGCGAGTGATGGACAGGTTCAGAAATTAAATCAATACATGGTCACCAGAACAACATACTGTACATCAAGGAACTTCACAGGAACAATGACTCCAGCTGAATCAATGAGCACTGATAAAAATCTTTAAAAAGTCCTCACATCTGTTTCTTGGGTAGTGATGGTGTGCTAACATTGTATTTAAAATAGTTGGAATTCCTTTGAGCATGTCGTCTGTGTAGGTTTACTTTGCAGTAGCTGGAGACAAAACTGTCTCCAAAAGTTAAATATAACAAAACATCCCTTTGTGGACATCCAGGATGTTCTCAAAAGTAACATGCTTAATAAATCAATGAAGAAAAAAAAATGCATTAATATTTAATAATTTAGATAAAAAAATTTAATAAACATTTATAAATAAATAAGTTATCTTTAAGGCATAGAGATTTAGTTTAGGTTAGGTTTTACTCTGTAGTAATTATAATTAACTTTAGAAAACAACAAAAAATGTAATGTCTTCATTTAGATATCTGTAGGTAAACGTGTTTTAAAACGTTAAAAATGTTTTTAAAAAAAGCAGAAGTTGCCATGTATCTACACCTTAAACTACATTCATATAATACAGATTCATTCATTATATTTTGCTGTTAAATATTTATACTTCTCAGTTCTCACACAGTAAGGTTTATCAGTCAGCTCAATGAATTAGAGCTGTCAATGTTTAGACACAAGATTCCTGTAGGCTTTATGTTTGCTCTGTTTTCTCCTATTTCATCAAAAAGTCTAAAGCATAAAATACAAAAGTCTCTGGTATGTCTAGGTAAAGATATTTGTGTGTCTTACTTTGAGGCAGAGCTCTTCCCACTGGCAGTACAAATGGTCCACTTGCTCCTGCAGGAGGTGGACGTCATCGGTGAGGATGTACTGGGACAGGTCTGTCTTCATGGTGCTGAGCTCCGAAAGACTGACGGCCCAGTCCTCTAAACAATCCTGAACCTCCTGCATAACATAATACACCACCGTCACAGAAAACACTGCACCGTTCAGCTCTGACTCACGCAATCTCTCTCTTTCACCTCTGGCCCTGCAAGAATAAAGCCCACGGACAAAGGGGAGGGCAGGAGAGAGAGAGAGAGGAGAGAGAGAGAGGGGAGAGAGAGAGAGAGAGAGGGAGAGAGGAGAGGAGGAGAGGCGGAGGGAGGAGAATCACAGCTGAATAAGCCTATAGCAGGGAAGAAGGGAAATCCAAAGTGTCATGCAACACAAACAAAAGCTGTTATTAGTGATTTTAGCACAAGCAGCTAAAACTAACTTTCACCATTAGCTTTACTAAACCAAAAGTTAAATATAACAAAACATCCAGGATGTTCTCAAAAGTAACATGTTTAATAAATCAATGAATGAAAAAAAAAACACTGGGGTCCACCTCCTCAACAAAAAACCGCAAACGGATAGGTTCTTGGACCCTCCTTTCTCCATATAATCATCACTGAGTTCATCATCAGGGCCAGGTCTCCTACCATGGCTATGCTGAACACACAGCTCTTCTACTCATTTCAACCAGAGATCCTACGGTAGCTGACGATCTCAAGGCTGCCTGGCGGACATATCGGCAGGATGAAAGAACATCACTACAGCTCAACTGGCCAAGACTGAGCTCTGTCTTCCCGGCCACTGCCAACTACAGCATGCTCTGCACCATCAGCTAGGTTCTTCTACAATTACTCCATCAAGTTCGGTCAGAAATCTTGGTATAATCTTTGATGACCAGCTGACCTTCAAAGACCACATTGCAAAGACTGCTCAATCTTGCAGGTTTGCATTGCACAACATCAGAAAGATCAAGCCCTTTCTAACGGAGCATGCTGCACAAATTCTTGTCCAGGCCCTTGTCATTTCTAGGCTGGACTACTGCAGTGCTCTTCTGGCTGGACTTCCATCAAGCACAATCAAACCTCTACAAATGATTCAGAATGAAGCGGCACAACTGGTTTTCATCGAGTCCAAAAGCGCCCATGTTTACACACCTCCTTATCTCCTTGCACTGGCTACTGGTTGCGGCTCACATCAAGTTCAAGACAATGTTTTTCTCTTTATTTATGCCTTCCCTTTCTAGCTTGAACTGATTTAAACAATGCCTGAAACTTGGTATTGCGAGCACTTTCTTATGACTGTTTACCTCTTTAAGATGAATCGCTTTATGTATTCCCCAATTGTAAGTAGCCTTTGGATAAAAGTCCCGTCGCCAAATGACTAAAGTTAAATGTAAACACACCACAACGTTAGGTGTTTACATTACATTATTAAATGATGCTTTTGTTGAAAAAATTCTAAGTGAGTAATTCACTCCTTATTACACTCACTGTACCAAGTCAGTCAACAGTACATGAAGTGGAGCAAATCAGTTCACCTCTTGGAGTTAAGTGTACCTTCACAAGGAGGCGTTCCTCTTCCATCTCCTCCTGCTGATCTGGGATCGACTGCTTCAGTCTGGCTCGTACCTCCTCCAGGCACTGGGCCTGATCAGCTAGCCTGGTCTCACAGGTCTCCCATTTCTGCAAAATAATTAAAAAAACATATGGATAGAGGCTGCTATAATGCTCTAACATGTTTTTGATTTAATATCTGATCTGTAAGCCTCTTTATATGGGGATGGACCCGACTCAATTAATCATTAGTCAGGAAATTCAAAAATAATGCAGAGAAAACACAGAGCTTATGGCTATGTGAGGGTAGATATGTACACACAAACATATGAACAGGTGTCCAGATGTCCACTGTGGAAGGTCAGTGTGCACTAAATCAGACCAATGTCCCGGCTCAGAGACAAATGAAAAGATAAGACACGACTAGGGGCAATGTAAACACACATGCATGCACAAACACACACCAGCGTGGGGTTATCCCAACACACACGCATCTACATGTTAATACTGTACACGCATGTCACATATACAGTATAATACAAATAAAACCATATTCTAATAAGACATAGTGCACAGAGGAAACTCCAGAGAATATGGCAAAATGTTTCAGTGCGCTGGCATTCATTTTATAATGTGTTGCATGAGAAATAAAAACTGACAAAAATAAAGACTGTGAGAGAGAGGCAGAAAGGCTGAGACAGACAGGGAGAGCTGTAAATCCCTAGACAGGCATTACTATAAACCATTTAGCACATGGCAAGTGCATGTACTCATGAACACACACACAAAGCCTATGTTTTGTGTGTCTTCATATTATCTAAACTACAATCAAGGTCAACTATGAATGAGGAGCAGAGAAACAGACAAATAGACATAAAGTGACAGACAAAGAAAGACAGACAAGACACGCAGGAAGGCAGACAGACAGACAGACAACAGGTAGGTAGGTAGGTAGATAGGTAGGTAGACAGACAGACAGATATTAAAATGAATGTGCTTGTGGTTGTGTAGGAGTGTGTGCGCAAAGGTCTGATCTGGATTAGTCCAGCTGTTGAATCAGAGGGAATGTAGGTCAAACTCAGCTGGACTCATTCCTGCACAAAACCAACATAATACAGTATCTCCTAATTCTTCACACACAAACACAATGCAAAATTGAGTGTTGCCCTGTATCATTCTATTCTAGAGTGGTAGTCTATAATGGCAGACTTTATTCCCGGTGAAGTTTTAGACGTGTCAATACACGGACAGACAGTTAATATTGGTTGTTCTCTGGAGCAGCTCTGAATAGGTGTTCATAAGATTGACAATCCATAACCTGCTATTTCCTATCTAACCTGCTATTTCTTATCTAATCATAAAATCATATAAAATCATAAAAATTCCAAGGGGAAATTTCACTTAGTTTTGTTATATAAACTTTACCCTCATAAATGCTGATATGTATAGTAGATAGGAATGATATCTGACATCTAGAACATACTTTCCTATTTGTTCATGATAACTGGATAAGAAAAAAAAAACAATTATAGCGATTTCACACACAATTATATATTTATAGATGATAAAATGTTTTACAGATGAGTACTGAAAAATCGTAAATGTATAAATTGTCTACACATTTTTTTCTGGACATTTCCATGATTTTTTAAAACTATTTCTTTCCCAGGTTTAGATTAGAAGTCAGACTTTTCTAATATTTCTAGGTTTCCATGATCATAGGAAAACTATTTTAGAAAAAAAAGTCTGATCACACAAACACACTCACAAAGCTTTATGTGCTTCCAATGTGACCTTTGACATTCAACATAAGGATAAGGATAAAAATAGCTGACATTACCATATAAGTCTACATTGTAAACACAACAGCATGTCTATAGAACGAAGCAATAAAACACAAGAGTTAGTTAATTCAGAGGTCCCATTTTAATCCATCTTACCTTTATGATGTCAGATGTGAGAGTCTTTCTCTTTCCCAGCATGCACTGGCTTTGCTTCCAGTCCTCCTGCAGGGCTGCCAGGTCTGTCTGCAGCTGCATCTGCGTCTGCGTGTTACTCACTGAGAACAGCTGCCTGCCTACCTCCATCACACACAGATACGCAGAGACTGACCTTTGAAACAACAGCTCTGTTCGCTTTACAGGGACAGAGAGAGAAAGAGAGAGAGGAGGGAGAGAGTAAAGGGTACAAACAAATAAGAGAGAGGGAGAAATGGTGAAACAAAAAAAACAAAAAACAAACCGACTCTTTTGTCACTAACAACTGCAAGCGAAGGTGTCAATATGAATAAATCTGATTCTTCTGATTCTGATTCTGATATAGAGTACTTCGACTTATACAATATCTTCATCAATAATAATAGTGATATTTGAAAATCATCTTGTTACCTTCAGATCTTCCAGCAAGAGGCGCAACTGCAGGACACTACAGTGTGTGGGACCGGCAGGCGACAAGATTGTGTGTGTGAGTGTGAGGAGTTTGTGGAGTTTCTGCATTGTGTGTGTATAAAGGAGCCAGTGCTGTATGAGCCCTTCCACTAGAGCGCGCCGTTGATCTGCTCTCTGCACCGCTCCCTGCCAGTGCTCTCTCAGCTGTGCCAGTTTTAACAGGAAGTCACTCCTGAGGGCACAGGCGAAGTGGTTACTAAAACTACAAATCTCATGTTGAATTCTAAATATAAAACTTCAACTTAATAGTTATAAAAGTAGGTCATTTTTTCATGACAAAGTGATAAAATACTATATTACACTACGGTTCAAAAGTTTGGGGTCAGTAAGAGTTTCTAAATTTTTTAGAAAAAAGTCTCATACTCATTAATGCTGCATTTATTTGGTCAAAAATACAGAAAAACACAAAAACAAATATTATTACAATTATAAATGTTTTCTGTTTTAATATATTTTAAAATGTAATTTATTCCTGTGATGGCAAAGCTGAATTTTCATCATCATTACTCCAGTCTTCAGTGTCACATGATCCTTCAGAAATCATTCTAATATGCTGATTTGGTGCTCAAGAAACATTTCTTTATATTACCAATGTTGAAAATGTTGCTGCTTAATATATTTTTGTGGAAACCATAACACATCTTTTTCATGATTCTTTGATGATTAGAATGCTCAAAAGAACATTTATTTGCAATAAAAACTATTTTTAAACATAAATAAATGTCTTTACAGTCACTTTTGAGCTTTTTAATGCATCCTTGCTGAATTAAAGTCCTGATTTCTTAAAAAAAAAAATAAAAAATACTCATTGCCCCAACTTCTGAATCATATTGTATGTCACAAGCAACCATAAAATATCATATTAAATCCAAAACAGAGATTGAAAAATCCCCCCAAAAAACAAGTTGAGAATCGTCACCTGTCCTCCACATCTCCCTTCTGCAACAGGAGGAGAGATTCACTGATCACAGAGTGAAGGATCTGATGGCCTAAAGACAATTCAGCCTGAAAACACTAGAAGAGAAGGAGAGAAAAATATATTTTTGGGGGGAGTCAGATTTTTTGGGTCTATGATGGATCTATGATCCATGTGTGTTGCATTTGTGGGTGTGTCGACTGTTGTACCTGGTGTGTTCGTTGTTGTTCTCTTAGTTCAGGGTAAGTTGATGCAATTTCTACAGCCAAACTGTCCTCCATGTGCTGTAGGAAAGCCAGCCAGCTCTCACATCTCTGCTCAAAGCTCTGCTGCAGGAGAGAGGCTGCCTGCAACTCACTAAACACACAATATACACATAAACATGTAATATGCTGAGTATTGAATCTGATATTAGTGTCTTTCTCAGGTGATCTGGTCATAAGTGCCGGTCACCTGCATTTCTCCTGAGCATGTGCGGAGGCCTGTGCCCACTTCCTGTTGAGGTGCTGCAGCCTCTGTGTCATGGGGTCACTGAGGGTCAGCCTGTAGCTGAGAGTGTTTAGTAGATCCAGATCAGGAGAGAGAGAACTGACCTCCATCAGACCCGACTGTAGACAAGAAAACATAGAAACCATTAATACTGGACATCTCTTCAATAAAATTATGTCAATGAGTTATGCATGTGTATGTTTTTTTATTACCTGAGATATATCTGTGAGTTTACTGTCCATCCTTTGCTTGCTTTCCCACTGCTGTAATTGTGTTTCGAGGGACTGGAATGACTTTTCAAATTCTTGAAATTGCTCAAGATCCTCCTGAACAGACACACATATTTTGAATTAAAGGAAGAGTCAAAAATGCTGTCAGCATTTACTCACTCTCATGGTGTTTGACGACTTATAGAGTACTATTATGATACTTGGTGCTACTATTGTGGGGGTTTTTGTCCTTTTCGGAACTTGACAGAGCATGGACATATTATGCAGAAAAACAACAACAGAGGTTTTTTTTTATTGAAATGAGTAATACTTCAAACACTCCCATGCTTATTAAAGCACAGAGGCTAATGTGTGTAAGTCTTACCTGCATGTGTTCAATTCTTCCTTTCAGAGTTTGTTCTAACTGCAGGTAACCTCGTGTTAACAAACGGCATTCTGATCGGATGAAAACTGCATCCTCATCATCCATCTGTTCAATCAGATCCTTAGACACTTCAAGTATTTCATTCACATCAGTCTGTAGAGTCTCTGAGCATTTCTGTAATACCTAAAAGAAGGAAATAAGACAATAACACAGCCTGTGACATATACTGTAATGCAGTCCAAAAGTCTTAATACTTTTATTCATTCTTAATCTGGTATATATTATATTATATTATATTATTAAATCATAACTCTTCTGGTTTTAAAAAATCCCAGATTTTCAGTGTGGTCTGAAACTTTTTGGACCCCACTTTAGTTTGTGTATTTAAATGGATGGTTATCTGCCTTTGCATTGTACTCACAGTCTTCAGCTCTGCGATGCTGTGTGTGAGTTGTTTATTGTCAGCGGGTGTTTTGGTATGCGTGTTGAGCTGCTCTTTGAGATGTTGGAGCTGCTCTGAGCAGGAGCGTCTCACATCAGAGTATCTCTGCCACACTTTCAGAAGACTGTGTGACCTCTGCAAGGTGTGGGTGACCTTTTCCTTCACCGCTGACCACCTACAGGGTGACACAACGTGTAGGAGCTTGAACATTTACATACACATTCGCATTGCTTTGCTGGTATGTGGGAAGTCTAACCTTGCTTTTTCTTTTTCTAGGTGCTCCAATAACATCTGGGTGGAGTCTGTACTAATTCCACCAATAAGAATTGCTGTTGTCTTGGTAAGATCCTCCCACTGGCTGTCAATCTCCCTTGTCTCTGCTTTTAAGACCTGCAAATAATAATTTGTGAATATAGAATACATCATAATAAGTATCTCTCTCAAGCCAAAAGTTATATTAAGTAAACCATTTGACAAAAAAAAAAAAAAAAAAAAAAAAATTAAAATTAACGATCATTCATAAGGCATCATATATGTTATCACATATAGTCATACAGACATACAGTCAGGAACAGCTTGGGGGAAAAAAACAGTGTTTTTGATTGTCAACACCTGTAGCTTATCAATGTTGTTCTGGAGGGCAGAGAGGGAGGGCAGAGGGGCGTGGCAGTACTCCAGTGATTGGCAGATCCTCATTGTGTTTACAATTGCCTGACTCCTCCCACTTTCAAACTGAGCCCACACCTTACACAGCTCTTTCAGGGTATTCCCAAGGACTGTACTCTAGAAAATGAACATTTATGATTAAATTCCTAATTAAATGCACTCAAAGAGTGTTTATAAATATTTTACGGTTTTGTTTTAACTCACAGGAACAAGTTTCTGTCTCCATACCTGTTGAGAGAGGTCAGTCAAAGATTGTGAAAGATTATGAACTTTTGAGAGGAAGTCTTTATCACTGTCTTCTTCATCAGCGGTAAGTGTCCTCTTCCCCAGCTCAGCGAGTTCTGCGAATTTGTACTTCAACTTTTCCCCCAGCTCCTGAGAATGAAAGAAAGACAAGTAAACGTCCTCTAAAATGTAATATAAATAAATTCAAATCAAAACTGAAAAGCTTTTGAAAGTTTTAAAGGTATGTGAGCATCAACATAATCAGTTACCACAATCAGAAAACATCAGCGACTCACTTCACAATCCTTCAGGCTCCTCTCAGCAAATGAGCGACTGATGGGTCTTTCAGCCAGTCGCATCCATTGTTTTTGACCTTTGACCCAGCGCTGCAGGATTTGTAGTTTGCTATCTCGCTCTGCACATATCCTCACCTGATCTTCAGCATGTTGGATCTGAAAAACACAGTACACACTATGTTAATCTGTATTGGTTTCTGGAATAATAATAAATAATAATAATAAACTACTCACCTGTGTGTTCAGGTGAGCCCGTAGAGTTTTCCAGCGCAGATTGACGTGTTCCAGGTTTTCAGCAAATGCAGTGTGTTTGTACCTGCTGGTGTGAGAGTCAAAACTGACCTGCTTCAGCTCACACTGATTAATAAAGTCAACGGACATCTGCTGACATCCCATCTCTCTCTTCATCCCCTAGACAGAAAGAGAATAAGAGACAGGTAAATCCAAAAGAAAGTTGCTGAAAGTTAAAACTACTTCACCATCAGTAAATTCAATAAAATAGATGGTGAGAGAAAAGGTTAATTACTCTTGTTTAATGTACTCTCTCTCTCTCTCTCTCTATCTCTCTATATATATATATATATATTTGCATGCATGTTTAATTTCTAGGTTACTTTGCACTCACTTAACAAACAATACTGAAATTGTAAGAGAAAAGAAAGAGAGAGTTGATTACACTTGCACATTTTTATTTCAGTTATTTTCATTCCGTTGTCATTTTGTTCTTTATCTAAGCTAAGTGTACTCTGCATTATATTTTATTACTTTATTTAACTATTTTATTTCAGAATTGTTTTCTTTATACAACTCTTTTTTTATGGCAAACACTTTGGCAATACAAATGTATGTTTTTAATGCTAATAAACCACAATAAATTGAAAATTCAATGAAAGGAAAATAAATATTTTTGTTTAATTACAAGATTCATAATGTCTTCCTTTTTGTTATATTTGTACTTTATATTATATATTTTACTATAACGGAGTAAATTACTTGCAGATTTTAGTTACTTTTATAATAATTTTATTCACATACCTTTGCTGATTATTGATTTCTTTACCATTTGTTAGTTTTAAAAGAAAAATAATCTGTTATTTTGCACTGATGTTTAATCAAAAATAATTATTTTATTTGCTAATTATACTTTTTAATTGATGGAGAGATTAAAATGTGAGCAAGGTACCTGATATGTTCTGAGCAGGTGTGTGAACACTGCAGCAGTACAGGTGTTGTGATCCTCTCGTTCAGCCGCCTGTAACCTGCTCTCAGCAGCTGTAATCCAGCCACACACATCAGCCAGCAGTCCTTCAGGAGCTAGGCTCTCCACCACAATCTGAGAGAGAGAAAGAGAACACAGAATGGGAATAAAGACAGATGAAAGTGATAGACAGAGGTGGAGAGAATAGAGAAGAAAGAAAACAGTGGAGCCGGGTTAGGGGTGACACATGTAATTAAAGAAGAAAAAGGGGATGAGAACAAGAAAGAGACCAGATAATGGATAGTAAAAAGGACAGACTCTACTACTCAAAGATTTCATCAGCTTCTGAGTAATACAGGAAATCATGTCTGGATGGCTGCCTGACCTCCATGATAACTTTTTATACACAATGTTCTCCCTCAGAGAGACAAAGCTCCAAACTGAAGAACATGAAACTGACAGGTCTTTCTTTCCAACTATCCAGGGAGCAGTTAGTAATGATGTACCTGATGCAGTCCCTGTTGGATGGCAGGAATGAGTGTCTGTATCTCCACCCAGTCTTGTTCCACCTGAGATAGCTGGGACTGCAGAGTCAGGAGAACTGGTGACAGAACCATCTCTTGTTTTACAGATAAATCAAATGCAGATGCGGTTGGTTCCTCAAAGACAGCACCTTCATTTGTGATGTTTGCATCTGATCTTTCTGTTATAGAAAGAGTTTCATCTGAGGAGATGTTTTGAATAGAAGAAACATTGGTTTCTGAAGGAAGGGTGATATCTACAGATGTGCAGTTGCTAGTTTCACTTGGCTTGTAGGTCTGTGTCTCAATGTTCTGCTCTCTTTCACTGAGCAACAGGATCAAAGATCCAGAACTGATCACTGATGCCTTTAGGGCCGATTTCACCTCTAGCTCCTTCACAAACTCCTGCGTCAAAAATATCACAGTTACAAAAATGTCCTAATATAACAAGTGCTGTCATCATTAAAACTAAACCTATTCAAATTATTGTTCATTAATTGTAATAAATATGTATTTAACATGCATAAACGAAGGTTTTATGTAGCTATAGTCATCAAGTTTTTAATCATCTTATTGTTCAAAATATAAACTAAAAATCAATGATTAGAATCACTGGATGACTGACTGTGAAGTGCTGAAAATGGGAGAGGGTGTCCACTTCCTGTTCAGCTGTGGTCATGTGATCTCTCCATGTATGGAGGCTTTCTCTGGCTCGTCCCATCCACTCATTCAAAGCCTCTGAATCGCTTTGGTACCTGGAAAAAAGTGTAGTGGTAATTCTTTATATTTTTCCTCTGTACGTTTCCATCTCTCCCTTATTAAACATAATTTAAGTGAGTACATAAGACATAAGTACATAAGTGATTTTAAAACTCAGACTGAGATAGAATAAAATTATGCATATTGTGTAAAGAAATGGCAAGAATGGTTTCAGAGTGAAAAATCTGGCTGGCTTAATTTTACCCACATCATTCATTTTTACCTGTTCCAAAGCTTCTTAAGATGGAGAGTGGAGTGTAGCCCTTGCTCCACCTTCCTCTGAAGTGCAGCCAATCGCTGCTCCAGTCTGGCTGTAGACACACCCAATATGTATATAGGAAAACCCATTTCACTACTAGAAATCTGCTCCTGCTGTCTGCAGCCCTCATCCAGAACCAGACTGATCCGAGCTCTGTTCTGCTCCAGAACCACCAACACACTCTATCACAGACAACAAGCGGAGATCAGGGATCTTCAAATATTGCTGCATTCTTATTTAAAGGTATATATGTGTGTCAGTTCACTATATATAAGTTTAAACCATTACATGATGGACAGAAATATTCTCGCTGAGCTGCTCCTCAGTTTGGTCTTGCAGAGGTGTTACTGGAACTTGAGTCTCTAGCCTCTGCAGAAGCGTTTCTAACCAGGAATGATTTTCATCCCACTGAGTGCAAACCTGAAATACATCAAAGTCCTTATCAAGGGCAGAGGAGTATTAACTAAAAATATAATAAAAGCTGCTGCTGGACATTCAGTCTACCAGTTCTTGTATTCATGCACACATCAATCCCATTTGTTTGTTCTTTTATTTATACATCAATCTCTTTTCCATTCTTGTATCTTCTTGGTTGATGCAGCTTTCCATACAGAAAAACTGTAATAAGAGTCATTCCACATGATTTCATGATTCCCTCACTCTCGTACCTGCAGTGCTGAGTGCAGCACTGTGCCGATAGCCTGAGCCTGCTGCAGAACACTGGATACTTCACTTTCCACCTCAGACACTTCAGTCTCCCAGCCAGAGGAGGTGCTGTCTGGCATCCGCACACTCAGTTGCTGCAATCTCCTCAGGTGAGCACCCAGAGACAGGAAAAACACCTGTAGATTTACAAAGTTAGGGAGGTGAATGAGAGATTGCAGGACCTGTGCTATATTGTGCACGATTAATGTGTGATGTAATGTGTGTTTTTTAATGTATTTGTGTAGCTGATTTACTTATTTGTTTTCAGGGCTTTATGTGTGTGTGCATTTAGTTAGGGTGTTTGAAGGTGTGTGATATGTTTACCGTGTGTGTGTTGAGGTGTGTCTGTAGTTGTGCTGGATTCCTGAGCTCCAGCTGAGAGGTGCAGGTGAGTTTCTCTCTTCCAATAGTCAGGAGCATCTGCAGACCCTTCAGGATTTTTTCACTCATCTTCCGCTCATCTAGACTCCACTGCACAACTCCACAGCGCTGCTCTAGATCACTCCAAACACTGTCCAATACTGCCTACAGAGAGTGTATTTTACAATTTACAGCAGCCATTACTCCAGTCTTCAGTGTCACATGATCCTTCAGAAATCATTCTCATATGCTGGTGCTCAAGAAACATTTCTTATAATTATCAAGTGTGCTGCTTAATATTTTGTAATGGCACTAATAAATGGTACAGTTTACATTTACAGTTTTTCTCAATCGCTTTGGCACATTTTTCGAAACAGTCTTAACATTCTCTAAACTGTAAATGCAATTATCACAACTGTTTTCTGGAACATCAGAACTCTATTGCATGTCTGCAAAATGTTGTAACTCACCCAAAACATTTCATTCATGCTTCAAAACCTAGTTATTGTGTCAGAGACTTGGCCAATGCCACCAAAGTCATCTTGTGAGCCAAGATGTTTAGATGTTTTTTTTTCGGAATCAGAATCAGAATGAGCTTTATTCGCTAAGTGTGTGCAAACACACAAGGAATTTATTTAGTTATTTATTTTTTGCTCATTTAATTTAATGCTTTTGTTCATAGTGCCAAATTTAACATTTAGTATTTTTTCTACTTTTTTGTTGACAGACTGCTTTCTATACTATACTATACTATATAGTCTGAGCTGACATTGAGCACTGAGCATTTTAGTTACAAATTTCAACAGCTGGTAAAAAATGTATTGGGAAACATCAATACTGTAGTACACAAAATGAAAATGAAAATTTGTATTTATACAGTACATTTATTTTTGTAGATATGTGTTACCTGTAAACTGAAAATTCATCAATGCCTATTCATTTTTAAACAATTTATCATCTTCCCCTAACACCACCACACATTCTTACAAATATTTCTATTGCTCTTCCACAACAAGCAACTGTGAATTTTCAGTTTACATATAACACATTTTTACAGATAAATGTACTGCATACAGTCATAAATGTATTTATATAGTACTGCTGTTTCGGTTGTACCTTCCTCCATTATTTCAAAATGGTGAGTGATTGTGCTGGCAAACCTCCAGATCCATATATGCTTTGATTGATGTCAGATGTAATCCTATTTCATTACCGGAAATACGTTGCAAAGGGGTGGAAATTTTCCGGTAAATTTCTGAAAATTTTCCAGAAGTTTAGCAATATTTACAAAATTATTCCAAAAGTTTCCAAAAAATCCTGGAAAGTTTCCAAAAATTCCAGTAATTTTCTGCCCCTTTGCAACCCTAATGGCAAGCCATTTGCCAACTTAGCAGACATTACAAACATTCCATGTCAGATATTTATGGAATATAAACGCATGTCTAACAGAGTTTGATAATTGAATGGATCATTTTGCATGTGATGGCTCACACAATGAAAGAATGTTTTGTAGTTGTAAAGAGTTTGACAGTTTCATTGAGAATAAACTCATCAGTTTTGATCAACAAGCCAATATGTATTTAGTTATTGTGCAAACTGTAGAGAATTGTACTTACTCATTTGCACACATGTGCCAAAACACATGCAATTTGCCTAAATCAATAAGAAATTGAAATCTGATGTGACCAAGAAGCTAATTTTTGTTACATCTGAACATCTGAACTTTTTGTTTTGAGAAAAAAAAAACTCTCAGTCAAGAATTGAGATCGAGCAATTGAGAAAAACTGTAATGTGTCTTTGCTGAATAAGGAAAAAAAAAACTTTTGAAAGGTACTGTATTTATGGCAGTGGCATTGCAATTAATAATATCAGGTAATGTATATACTGTTTGTATTGTAACATGTTAATAATTATTAAATTAATAAATAATAAGTTTGTAATAAGTTTTAAAAACTACACTTACAGCATTTGCTTTACATAACATTGACATTTTTGTCAATAATTCTATTTTAATTCTACTTAAGTCATCTACTGTCAATTTAGATTTCAATTTCAATTGTGTCTCATGCTGGCTACCAGGAATTGGAATCTGAAAGGCATTTTATAGTAAATTCTGAATGCTGCACACCCATACCTCTAGTGTGTTGATCTGCTGTGTGAGGGATGAGGGCTGATCTCGACTCTCTGTCTCTTCTCTAAGTTCTGCCAGCTCTCTCTCACTCTGCTCCACTTCCTGTTTCCTTCCAGTGATGGCCTTCACATGGAATCACAGGTAGAGAAAAAGTCAAAATCTCAGACTTCAAGCGCAATTAAGACCTAATAGGAAGAACATAACATATCTGCACTCCTGGAATGATGCTTGTCCAATCAAATGAGTGGATCAGAACTAATAAGAAAAACTAAAGTACGACTGTCTCTGGTGCAAGAAACCCTGACTAGCATTATGAGTGGTCTTCAGGTGAAAAATTTAAATGCTACAAAATTGTAGAAACTTATAAAATGCATAGATATAAGTCAGCAAATGTACAATGAAGACATCAGCATTTTTTTCTTGCAGAAATGTAGAAGAGTGTTACTTCTCCAGTAGCGTGAGGTGTTACAGGCAGTGTTATTGACAGGCTCGTGTCTTACCTGCAGCTGTGTGTGAAGGTCATGGTGGGATTCTCCGTTAGTTGTAGGGTGAAGGATTGATGTGCTAGTTAGTACTGAGTCATGCAGGTCTTTCACTCTCTTCATGAAGGTTTGACACACATGGAAATATTACAATTGAGACATACTTTACAAAAAAGGTCAAAATAAGTGTACAAAAAAAGATTAAAATAAGACCTTAAATACTTCTAGCTCATCTTAAATGAAGAGGTAGAATTATGGGATTAAACATGAGACTGAAAAGAACATTATGTCTGACATTATGATGACACAAGATTTTTCATAACAAACAAGTGTGACAGTTATGAAGGCGAGATATCTGAAGGTTTGTGGTGTTAAAACCTGAAAAAATGTAACTGCTGACACATAACACTGTAAACACATAAGCATCAATTTTCTGAACCATTCAGTGTGTCTAGTAATCTAAACTGCAGGAGAATTTTTAAGTGACTCTTGGTAATAAGCAGATAAAAGTCTGACCTGCAGCGGAGTCGTGTGTTTTATTCGTTCCTGTAGCTGATCCTGTTTATCAGCGAGAGTCTTTTGAATGTCACATACACGCTGCATCAGCAGGTCAAAACAAGTGGAGGTCTCTGATATCGCTGAACCCGAACCTAACAGCTTTATGACCTCTGACCCCTGGGAGGTCAACATGGCACCCAAGGAGGTCAGCTCTGCAGATAAACCCTATAAATCAGAGTAGAAATGAGGAGTAATGAAGGGACAGACAGATGGTCTGATGGATTGATGGACAGACAGACAGACCAATGACCTGTAGCTGTTGGAGTTGGTTTAGTATGTCAGTGTTTGAGGTTGCTGGTTGATACATGAGAGTCTGTGTGAGAGAGCTGAGATTGAGATCCACTCCATTCAACACCTCAAACAGACCTTCATCCAGAGACTGATGATCCTGCACACAGACACACAGACAGATCAGTTAAATATAATTCTGTTATATCCGGGTTGGACAATATTGAGAGTGTGTACTCTGATCTTGAAGAGAGAGTTATTCTATCTGTTTAAAGTGTTATAAACAGCAACCTTGTGTGGTATGTGTGTTTGTTATTGACACCTGAGTATCTGCTGACTTCTGCAGTTCTTTAAGTTGTGAGATGTTGGATTGAATCTCCTGCAGACAGAGAGAAATAGCAGCTCCACTCCACAAACAGACAGATGGAGCGAGGATCTGTTCACACACACAAATACGTTATATTGCTTAAATATAAATAACTAACACATTAAAATAACTACACCATTAAACACTAGGGGTAGAACCTTCAAATAAACATTGGAAAAATAAAAAGAATCTGAAGTGTTCAGACCTCAGATGGATCCTGATCTTTATCTCCATCTTGATCTTGCTCGGTCTCTGCTGTCTTGACCAATCTGCTGCAGAGGTGTGTCCACTTCCTGTGGACTGATAACTCTACTTCCTGTCTCTTGTCTTCATTCTCTTTTGCTGGCGAGGGGCTGCAGACAATCAGGGAGTGTTATATGGTTACAAAGTGTAAGCATATATTTGTACTAATAGGGGTGTGTATTTAGATACCCTGCATGTTCTTCTGCACTCTGGCTGTGTGCTTGAGCTCTGCTGCCTTGAATTGCGATAGCTTTAGTTAGATCCCTCTGTTCATTCAAACCATGCTCCAGTTCCTTAAACAGAGAAAATAATGATAATGATGGACCAATATGACATGTTATAGTCTTAGAAGCATTAGAATAGGTTAAAAATCAGTAGTGCTTTGTAATTTAGGCCTAATTTTCCAGCAGAAGTGTATGAAAATATAGCTGTCATGGAGTTACATAGCACCTTTATAATATCCTCTTTTTTTGCTAATTAAAAACCTAGACATTATTATTATTTTATTATTATTATTTTTTATATTCTAGTTGTATTTTAACTTGAAATGTGAAGATCAAAAATCTACACTACTTCAAAGTTTGGGTTCAGTATCTTATTTGAAAAGGATTAATACTTTGAATTCAGCAGGATGCTTAAACATATCAAAGTGTCAGTATAATGTTACAACAGAGTTCTATTTCAAATAAATGCTGCTCTTTGTATTTGCTAATTTAAGCAAAAAACCTTAATGTTAACGGTTTCCTCAAAATAGTCTCAGACCTTTTAATAATTAGAAATAAAGGAGTTTGCTGGGCCCAATCAGCATATTGCATTATTTCTTTATGTGAACCTGAAGCCTTGAGTATGGCTGCTGAATTCAGCTTGCCAACAAACGATAATTACATATATTAAAATAAAAAAAAAAACTATTTTAAATTGTAAAAATATTTCACAATATTACAGTTTTAGCTGAATTTTACTGTATTTTTGATCAAATACAAGCAGCCATTAAACAAACCTTACCAACCACCCAAAATAAAATCTGCATTAATGGTAGAGTAAGTGGAAATATTGTCAGGGCAAGAAAAAAATCTAATCCCACTAAAGGCTAGTAAAAAAAAAAACCTGGAGAGACAAATTTTTCAAAAAAGGTGTTAGAAAAACAAATATTTTAAAGTGTGTGAATAAATGTATGTGTTACCCTTTGTTGTTGAAGGCTGCTCTGTCTGAACAGTTTGGTTTTGGAAGAACTCAACATTTCCTGGACACTGCTGCTGCGTATCATCCTGGCCCGCAGAGGTCGCTGACGCTCATCATGCACCTGCAGACACACAGAGACAGAAAATAACACAGAATTGGCAAATGTGAAAATCAGCCGCAATTAGCATGCTAATGATCACTTTCTGTCATCACATGCTATCTGTTCATTAAGTTCCTCATTACACCTGAGTTACGCTGTCCCCAGCATAAAAAAATGAATTTTTTAATTGGTATCAGACTAAATAGGTTATATTAGTAGATGTGTGTGTACCTGATCTTCGCCGTGTCTCTCTTGCAGCTGTAATTGGACCGTAACCAGTCTGTTCTTCAGCAGCTGGAGTTTGGTGTTGAGCGATTCAGCCTCATGTCGCTCCTGTTCCTTTAATCCACACACAGGAAGACTGGAGATCTTCCCTTCAATTTCCACCAGGATTGTCTAGATGGATGCAAAACAATACATTTTCAAATCAACACACACTCAAACTAAATTCTAAATCACTCTTAACACAACCAATACACTCATACTGACAACAATAAGTTACAAAAAACACCTATTAAGGCTGAGGTTCACAATAGAGAAAATACAATCAATCAAATGTCCACCTTAGAGAATGAACTAGCAGGGCTCAGAGGCAGGTGACAGGTGTTTAATGCACCATTTGACACATTTTACACAATGCTTGCTCTTAGAAAAATAAATATGAACAAAAATCTCATTAATAATCCAACACACAGACTTTAGATTGGGATCGATCAGTGTCTGTCCACCTGTACATCCTGCAGCAAACACTGAGCACATAGAGCACACAATTTGTCATAGAAAATATGTTTTGAGAATATGTGTCTCAGTGTTTTTGTGTCTTAGGAAAAGAAGCCAATGGTCATCAAAACTGTTTGGTACCAACATTCTTCAAAATATCTTATTTTGTGTTCCACAGAAGAAAGTAAGTTATGCAGGCTATTACATGGAAGCCTGTTTACATCACGGAATAAAAAATTAAAAAGGTAATTGTGACTTCAGTCTTTTTTCTTGTAATTATAGGTTTATATGTCACAAATCAAACTTTTTTTCAACGCAATTTTGTATATATAAGCTCGCAATTCTGAGAAAAAAAGGCAGAATTACGATATGAACTTTATTACTCGCAATTCCAAGTTTACAATTCTGACTTTTCCCCCTGAATTCTGAGTTTGCAGTTTACACTTCGCAATTCTGAGTTTATATCTCGCAATTCTGATTATTTTTCGGAGAATTTGGAGAAAAAAGTCTGAATTGTGACACAATTACTTTTTATATATTTTTAATTCCTTGGTGGAAACCAACTTCCATAGGTTTTAAACGACATGAGGTTGAGAAAATGGGTGAATTTTTGGGTGAACTATCCCTTTAACACGTTCTTGACCAGAATCAAATGTATACAAATGATCAGATATATTTTTCTACAGGCTAATTGATTCCTGCATACCATGGCTGTTAATGTGTTCAAGTGGTAGTTAAAACAGTTTACCAGGTCACTGTGCTGAGACTCAGCTGAATCTCTGAATCTTTGATGAAGGAGTCGGGTTACACACACACACACACACACACACACACACACACACACACAAGTAAGTGTACTGCATATTTGGTTCAACCACTTTAAAATGACGTCAAATGTCTAAATATAAAGAATAAATGGTGCACATCATATCCTGTTGCCCATTTCTTGTAAGATAGAAAGTAAATTGGCATGTCCAAAGTCTAGCATGACCACACCTTTAGTCTGGTAGAAGCTAGCAAACCTTGCTAATGTCACATTAATATTAGCTCTAACTGCATTACTGAGACACATGACCACCTCCAAACAGCACAACGAGACTGAAAGTTCAATGGCAAACTCTATAAACGAGAGGAGCATAAACATCTGTATAAGTTTTAGTTTTTAAGACACACTGAAAAAGATTTGACAGGCTAAATTACTTCATTTAAAAGGAAAACTTATAAGGAACTGGTAGAAAAAAAAAATATTGCATCAGGACTTGACAGATAAGCAAGATTTATCGCCAGCTATCTCTCTCGTCAAATAACTTTAATCTGAATGAATGTAAGCACTCAATAACTGAAATATCTGCATAGAGAGTTTCCTTAAGTTGAAATTCATGATGCATTGACACATTCATACATCTGAAATAAAGTGCTGTGTGGGTATGCATAAAATAGATAAAGTCTATTTATAATAAAATAGGTCGAGAGAGAGAGAAAGGAAAGAAAGAAGCAGACATTGATGTCTTCACTCCACCCGAAAAGTAAATAACAGACTCATGTTATTTGGTTCATTGAGCCATGATATACTGTCCCACTCACTCACTTACTGTGCATTTACATTCCTAATGCTTATAAACACACAAATATAAGCATGTAACTAAGTATTTAAGCACTAAGATTTAACTGCAGTGATGTACTGTAGCATTAAGAGCAAAAGCAGTTATCCATCATCAAATAAGACAATAAAATGATATGATATATGATATGATGATATGATATAACACTTTGTCAGACGAGTCTGAAATTTTTCTTGCATGACGGTATCTGTGTTTACAACAATCAACATCCTTTAAACAACAACATGCACTTCATACACACACAAACAAAACACAATATACATTACACTCCCTTAAATATTACATTATGCCTTACCCTCCTACTACACTTCTACTACTACAACCATGTTCACATTACTCTTGATTTTTGATTAAGTGTCTTATTCAGCTCCAGGATCGCCTGATGCACAAAAGAGTGTTTCAGCCTAACTTTGTTGAATCTTGGGACTCTGTACCTCCGGTTTGATGGTAATAATTCAAACTCATTATGCAGAACATGATAAGGATCCGAAACTATCTTGTTAGCCAGTCCTAACAAATTATTATAATAAGCTGAATCATAGAGCTTCTCAAGGGGCTGACTTACAATCCTTGAGCAAATTTTTAATTGATTGAACAGCTTTGTTTTTAGCATAACAGACAAACTCCTATACCAAATGGAGTTGCAGTATTGCAGTACACTCATTATCACAGACATAAAGAACAACAGAAGAATCGGCTTTCTTACTCCGAATGACCTAAGACGACGAAGAAAGTAGATTCTCTGCTTTGTTCTTTTACAGAGAGCGTCAGTATGATCTTTCCATGATAACATATCGTCAATCATCACTCCTAAATACTTGTATGTTTTAACCTGTCTGATTTTTCCATTATGAATAAAAACAGGCGTTATACAAGTATCAGATGTAAACCCAAATATAATCTCTTCTGTTTTACTTATATTAATAACAAGATCATTATTCTCACACCAATCTTCTAATTTAGTCACACCCTGTTGATGAAACCCAGGACTGTCCCCGTCATTCAACACAGATATTAAAACAGTGTCATCAGAATACTTTAAAATATACTGATTTAACATGTCAGTTCGACAGGCATCTGTATACAAGGTGAAAAGGATGGCAGAACTGACGCAACCCTGGGGTACTCCAACATTTGTTATGATAGCGGATGACACAGTTGTATTCACTTTAACTCTCTGAACTCTATTAGTGAGAAATGAGATATACCAACGAATCAAATACAGATTTACACCCAACTGTACAAGTTTTGACATCAATTTGTCAACCTTTATGGTATTAAATGCAGAAGAAAAATCTAAAAACAAAGTTCTTATAGTTGTATTAGATTTATCTAAATGTTTAGAAATGACACGCACCAAAGCAGCAACTGCATCTTCTGTACTACAACCTTTTTTATAGGCAAACTGCCAAGGATCCAGTCTATCTTTAACCATCCTAAGTAAGTGCTGAAGTAACAATCTTTCAAGACATTTCACAATTACTGAGGTAAGGGCTATTGGTCTAAAATCTTTATATTCTCTTGGACATGGAATTTTAGGTAATGGTTTTATATATGCTGTCTTCCATTACACAGGGACAGTATGTGTGTCAACTGAAGCTTGAAATACTGATTGCCACACCGGAGCCAATTCATGTGCAAAATTCTTTAAAAGACCTGCACTACATCCATCTGGACCAACAGATTTTTTCGTATTTATAGACTGAAATGTTTTTCTAACATCCTCAACTTCAATAAAAATTCTGTCTGATGATGATGGAGCCACAGTATCTATTATTTCATTACATTTGACATGTGTACCTATTGATTCAAATCTGGTAAAAAAGGTATTTATACCAGTGACTATGAAAACAAAATAAAATAATTATTTAGTTTCCATAGTCACTGAAACCAATCTAACCTAATCTAATCTGCTCCCGATAAGTATTTTTGTACACTGCAACTATTATTCTAAACAAATAATAAATTTTCAGTCTAACCAAAATTCTAGTTAAAATAAATTGAGAGTCTACCAATCATAAAAAAAATGACTCCATTGTGTTTAAATATACATCATGAGATCTGAGCTTGTGACCTGTGATTACTGTCATCGGCAAACACACTTTGATCTCTGAGCAGTAAAAGAGTTCACAGTTGTAAAACACTGCAGAACAAGACAGACACTGAAAGAGCAAGGCACCAAGAAAAAGTGAAAGACTTGATTATATAGGAGAGAACTGATTTCTACAGAAATTGATAATGAAGTCTTCTAAAGTTTTAAAGAACTGAACAGTTCTACTTTTACAGACAGAAACATTAGAAGAAGATAGTATGAGTATGATAGGCAAGGCAAGTCACTTTTATTGTATAGCAACAACATTCATACAGAAAACATGGTAATTCAAAGTGCTTTCATAAAAGAATAATAAAAACATAATCACAACAATAAAACAAGGAATTTAAATAAATAAAAAAAATAATTTATTAAGAGGTTTAAAAGAGGTTTAAAGTGAATTTAAGAAGACGATTATACATATAATATAGTGCAATCAGTTCGGACATCGCACAGTGCTCATTCAATAAATGCACAGCTAAACAGATGAGTTTTGAGTCTAGATTTAAATGTGACTAATGTTTTAGCACATCTGATCTCTTCTGGAAGCTAATTCCAACTGCGTGTGGTCCCCCCAAAAAAAAAATTGGCATAATAACTAAAAGCACATTTCCCTTGTTTTGTGTGAACCCTCGGTATTTCTAACTGCCTCGATCCTAATGATCTGAGTGGTCTGTTAGGTTTATATTCAGTGAGCATATTTGCTATGTATTTAGGTCCTAGGCCATTGAGTGTTTTATAAACGAGTAAAAGTACTTTAAATTCAATCCTAAATATAACTGGAAGCCATATGAGGACTGAGGACTGGTGTAATATGCTCAGATTTTCTGGTTAGTCAGAATTCTGGCAGCAGCGTTCTGGATGAGCTGCAGCTGTCTAATGGTCTTCTTGGGAAGGCCGGTGAGGAGACCATTACAATAGTCCACCCTGCTGGTGATAAAGGCATGAACAAGTCTCTCCAAGTCTTGACTGGAAACAAACCTCAAATTCTTGCAATGTTTTTGAGATGATAGTATGCTGATTTATTTACAGCTTTGACATGACTACTGAAACTTAGGTCTGTCTCCAGAATCACACCAAGTTTCTTGACTTGATTTTTAGTTGTTAGACCCTTAGAGTCAAGGTATGCTTTCACCTTGAGAACTTTATCTTTGTTTCCAAATGCAATGACTTTTTGAAAATGAAAAGTCAAAATGAAAATTTTGGCACATCCAAATGTTAATTTCATCAATGCATTGGCAGAGGGAGTCAATGGGGCTGTAGTCATTTGGAGATAAGGCTAGGTAAATCTGGGTATCATCTGCATAGCTGTGATAGGCAATTTGGTTCTTTCTCATTATTTGACTTAGTGGGAGCATATACAGGCTAAACAAGAGTGGTGCTAGAATTGAGCCTTGTGGGACTCCGCATGTCATGGACGTCCACGTAGACTTATGCTCTCCTATACTCACATAATAACCTCTCCCTCTAAGTATGACCTGAACCATTTAATTACCATGCCAGAAAGCCCAACCAAGTTTTCCAGTCTCTCTAGTAGTATGTTATGATCGACAGTATCAAACGTGTGTCAGATAGTGTCAGATTGGTCTATAATACTTATGGCAGGTTTAGAGGCAACTTTATATTTAACAGAGCCAAATATATAAACAGGCTCAATGCGTGACAGATCTCAGCTCTGAGCACTTCCTGTCCTGTTGAGTCAGCATCAGCAACAACAGTAGGCAGAGAATATGTGTGTGTGTTTTGTCATTCCTTTATGTCAATACGTCAGAATCGTTTTTATATATTTTTTTATTTCAGTTTTAGTCATTTTAGTACACTAATTTAGTAAATGAATTTAGAGGAATGTTGCCTTGGTTGAAGTTTTTATATTTTATTTTATTGCAGTTAACTTTTTTTTTTTTTTCAAATGGTTTTAGTTAACTATAATAACCTCAATATACATTTTATCATGTGCAGAGATAAATAAAATATTAAAACATTTCCTTGACCTTTGAAATGCAGGTATATGTGTGTGTATGATCACCTGGCAGTTGTGAAGCTGTTGTTCAATGCAGTGCTGCATGGCTGCGTCCTGTGCTTGCTGTCTCGACCTCTCTAGGCTGACCTGTGCTCTCTCCAGACACACCTCCAGCTGCTCGGCCCTCTCACGGCAGGCATAGAGCAGCACCTCACTGGATAACTGTCCACCTGAGCCCCCGGCTTCACCTACGGCCTGGACAATCATACACAACAGCAGCTCAGAGCCAGAACATGAAGAGAGAAAAGAAAATCACGATAATAGATGGATAATAGAAGAAGACAGGTGTACTGAGAGAGAGAGAGAGAGAGAGCACACCTGGTCTGGTTGACTACAGCACAAACAGTGAGTTCACAGCAGCACAAACACACACTGGGTGTGTCCTCTGACCCAGAGACAAACAAATTTTCACACACTCTGCTTTCTTTCTCTCTCTCTCAGTTTCTGTCTCACACATGTTTAACCCTTATGTTTGTTTCTCTGCCCCCTGGTGTAGTCTTTATCTCAATAAACTGTCTCAGCTTTCATATTAGTCATTTGTCATGTAGCTTCCCTTTTTCTCTGTCTGTCCCTTACTCCACCCACCTGCGGCTACAACTACTTCCTGGAATGTCGTCACTTTCTAGGGCAGCTTGTGTGACAAGGAACACACTCACACACATATAAAGGAGGAACTATACTTTTGCCTCAAATAGCCTAAATTATTTTTCATCCTTTATTCTATTCCATTACACTTTATTTCTTTCTAACCCTGCTTTTGTCCCTCTTAGATGTCACAGAATATCTTGTTAAACTTATTGGTATTACTGCAATTCATAGATTTTACTTCCATATATCAGAAATATAGCCACATAGATTATTAGTAGGGACCTAATATAATAATTTAAGAACCAATCATTGGAAAAACCTATATTGATGAACCGCAAACCTGAATATTGTTGGGAATGTGTCCCCTTCAGTGTCTTTGGTGGTTATGGTCGTGGGTCATATTTTAACAAACTCTTTTCTTTGAACTCTGAAAACATACTTTCAGAAATCCAAACGTCCTTCCCAGTCCACAGAGACTTTTTATTTAAACTAATATGCAAGATGACTCACTTTTTGACGTCAGACAGACATATTTTAACACTCGACTGCCCGTATTTACATCAACTACGTCTTGTCTGTGTTCATAGAGTAAGCTTATGAGGAAGTAGGATTTCTACTGTAAAATACCAGAAGGACTAATGACTAATAGCTCATTTCATATGCAAAGAGGGTATATTTACATAGTAGTATTAAACACACAGCAGCAAAAAATGGCCTGCTCAGTTGTAACAATCAGAGAGCAAAACAATCATACATAAACTAAGACTTTTTTGGATGAAAAAAAAGATTAACATAAGTGGACATTAGCAGAAAAATACATAAATTGATCCCATTAAATATTTTCTGCATATTGGTGGATTCCTGACTCTGCGCAGTTTGTTTAACACACAGTAATAATAATGTTAATAATAGTACATGTCAAGCTGTTAATTATTAATAATCATTAATGATTAATGAAAGATTATTTTTAAGGAATCACCTAGTTGCAAAGGTAAATTCCTGTTACTGAATCCAATCTTTGAGATCTCAGACTGCAAGAATAGCACTGAATAGGCTATTCTAGTGTAAGACAAAGAAAGAAATAATTAATTTCTCGTTTGGGTGAGCAAAGAGAAATGTGCAGATAAAATGCAACACACACTCAGATTTATGTGAGTAATTGTGTCAAGTGCGAGTCAGTGGGTGGAGATTCACTATCAGCATCTGTGCTTACCAAAGATGCACTTGCAGCCAGTGGCTCTGTCCTCTCCAGGCAGGGTTTGACTGTAATTGGTGTGTGTGTGTCGTGTGTGCTTCTGCTCTCTAACCTATGGTCTTCTGCATTTGATGGAGTAGTGTGTGTCAAAGTGTTTAAATGTTTCTCAGGTGGTTTGTCTGATAGTGTGTTTGTGGAGCTCAGGCTCTGATCACCCAGCCCTTCATCAGAGGTCATGGCATTAGGTGAGGTCAACATGTCCTCTGTTTCTGTGGGTGGGGCTTGTGACTCTGAATGTTTCTTTGTGTTGTCTACGAGTGTCATGTGTGTGAGTGTGTCATTGGTGTGTGGCGTCTGTTCCCCCCTCCATGCACCCTGCTCCTGACACAGACAGAGAAAGAGAGAGACGAGCAAGTGTGAATTTTTTTGTTGGAATTTATTTTTTTTTAGACTTGAAAGGAGCATGATGGTAATCACACAGGAGGTATCAGAGGGAGAGATCAGGAGAACATGCACAAGTGTGTATAAGAGTCAGTGCGTTTACATGGCACAAAAAGACTAAATACTAAACATAAATAAACCATATCCTGCTATTCTCCTAATATTCTTGAGAAGGAAAAGGCTTACTTTTAGAGAGTGTGTCATGTAAACACAATCATTCTTGAAAAACAAATTAATCATAATACACATGCATTTAGACATAACTGTGCAGAGAGAGCAGCCATTGATTAACTGACTTTTAATGTTCACATTACATTTGTTTCACTCCACGAAACAAAATCTGTTCAACAATCCTTTCAGAGTAACCATCTTATCTTGCATTTAGATAAAAGGAAACTCAAAAAAATGTTAGCTGTATGTAAAAAATGTAAAAAAAATGTAAAGCTATACAAAAAACAAAATAAATACATGCCATATAAAAGATTCTAGGATCTTTTTGGTATTATAGTATTGTATTTAGTAGTTAAACGTCAATGAAAAGATACCATGCAATGGAAAAATACACTGATTTTACTGCTTAACAAAAATCAAGACATTTAATGCAATAATTACAATTAAATGCTGAAAATAGTAATAATGAAAAGGTAATGAAAAGTAGGTGTCCAAATTTTTGGCTGGTAGTACACAATGAAATTTGTAAATAAAATAATTTTATATCTATAGGAAACTGGCGGGTCTTACTGTGCAGCGTATATAAAAAAATAGTGGTTTTGAAATGTTAAGGTGCGGTCATATTTATCGTTGCTCTGAGAAATTTTGTGGGTGAACTTTCTACTGAATTCATCACAATGAACTTTGCCTGATGGACTTCTGGTGGCGAAATATTATTTCCCTATTCACAAAGTTGAAATTTATGTTGGGTTCAGATTTGGTGAACTTTGACAATTCGTAGCACTGACCAATAGCAAGGTTTGGCAGTGACTTCTGTGTGGGCAGAGATTTATATCATTGCCAAAGAGCAAAAAGATCCACAACAAGGTGCTCATTCTGTCAGTGTCTATTCAGCCATTTTTCTATAACACTATACCTCAATATTATAAATACATGAATAAAACATCTGTTTAGAAATCAGTTATTTAGGGTTGGTTTGTTTGCTAGCTGGCAGAATAGATTCTTGGCAAAATTCAGTTGAGCAAGGCTAAGTGTGAAAACACCTTTATAATACAGTTGATTATAATAGGATCCAGTTTTTGCAACACCGCACATGTCCAGTATAGACACGGTATAACATGTAAACATTGATATTATGGAAATAGACAAAAGTTCAAAATGCTCTTTGGAATTATGGTACATTTACACCATATGGAACATTTGGTATAATGTTTTCTCTTGATCTGCAGAATATCCTGACAGAATTAATCAACATCATAAAAAATATTTGAAAAAATAATAAACTCCTCAGGAAGTCGCTTTAAGCCCTTTTTAAACATTGATTTGTTTGATTTATATAAAAATATTTAGCTTAATTTTACCCTTGTTTCGTTATTGTGAACTAAATTCTGAACTATTTGAAGAGATTCTCTCCTCAAAATTCTTTATTTTTTACACATCTGCCATGTAAATGCACTGGGAATAGAGTTCTAGCTCTAGAAACATCTACATCTAGGGGTGGTAGAGGTAGGAGTTAAGACATGGAGGTTCTGTAAGGAGAGAACTACAACTAGGAGACCAAACACCTCTGCTGGCCTCTGGAAGGGGACGTGGAGACCTCTGTAACAGAGGAGGTATTGGTTACCATGTCTGCAGGGAGAGACTGGCTTTCCACTGAGGCATCCGTTTCAGATAAAGCTTCTGATACACCTGCTCCCGAGGCCACAGATGTATCTGCTTCTACCTGCAAACACAGGGAAAAAGAGCTTACATACTCTGATATGATATCTGGCCACAGTTCCAAAAGCTACAAAAAGTTAAAAATCGTTTTAAGTGGCCACTTTACACTTTTTAAAGAACACAAATTAGATTTTTTTTCAGAGCTTGCAAGGCAGCTCCTGAATATATTACACATACACATTAATGTGATCAAATTAAGAACGGCCATTACTATAGAGGTCTAGTGTTACCTTTGAGTTTGTTGCTTCTGCTTTCTCCAAAATCTGTTCTGTAGAAGAAACCACGTCAGCAGAAACAGAGTCCTGCACACAGACAAAAAAAAACATTAATGTCTATCATATGATTGTTTACCCAAGACAGATTAAGTCTAGTATCAAACTGAAGAGTTTGCTACATAAATTTATAAAGCTCCATATGTTGTGCATTAAACTGATTTATCCATGGATAAGAGTTCTCTACATTGTGCCTATGAAAACCTCTTATGCATGACAGAATCATGGGATTGTATATGCATGTAACTCATGGTTTAGCAAAGGCACATCAATTGTTACATTTTTAATAAAACAGATTTAAGCTAAACTCTATAAATATACTAATTACATTTTAGACCAAAATAAAAGTTAGATTTGCATAATGTTTAAAATTATTCATCACATGCCACATTTGCAAATGGAGATCACAGCACTTGTGATTCTCAAGTACAAGGAGTATCTGAAAAATAATAAATGCAGACTCAATGAAAGAATGGAGTCATACTGCCCCCTAGGGGATGAGGAATAACATCATCTAATCAAACTGCACTGTTAAGAAAAGTCAAATCAGGATAATATTTATATTAAACTGGAGGCGCAAAAAACAAAAACAAAAAAAAACCGAACTTTGTGACAAAGCAGAACTATGAACCATGTGATGGAAAGAGTAAGCATGTAGAAAACATGACAGTAGAAAGCAGAGGAAACATCAGGAGGTGTCCGGGGCTGAAGTCTCTGATCCCTCTGCATTACCTCCACAGTCATGCTGGAGGAAGCCTCAGAATTCAGAGAGGTGGGTGACCATCCTCTTGCCTCCTCATTCTCATTTTTTACGCAATCTTCATAATCTTCATCTGAAGCATCTTCCTCTCCATCTCCTGGTTTATCAAAGAGCTCCTCCTCTTCCTCAGGCTCCTGCTGTCCCATCCCATCAGAGACACACACATGCACAGCAGGCATGAACACAACCATGCAACCACAGAGACACACATTACATCAACTGGAGTTTCCTCAGATAGACAGACAGCAGACATGTCATGTGCTGCACCAGGATTACTAACCAAGAGTAAAGTATGAACACTGTAACATGGAAAAACTAATCCAGGAATTATGCTAAGCCTGTGTTAAAACTTTTTCTTGGTTAATAACAGTGGTTAATAAATGTGTAAAGCCAGCAGAACTCCAGCTTTTGCATTTGGCTGTACCAGAAATGCTAAAGATCTGTATTCTAGTATTTGTTTGAGAATATGAACCATTATGGATACAGATGTTGTCCACTCTATATAGACAAGTTAGACAAGTATAGACAAGTTACATTTTTTCTGAAATATTATCAGGCACACTACTGTTCAAAGGTTTGGGGTCAGTAAGGTTTTTTTTTTTTTGGAAAGAAGTTTAACCAAAAAAAGCTGACAGAACAATAAAAACATTTACAAAAACAAACACTGTTGCTTTCAACAAATACTGTTCTTTTGTACATTAATTTATCAAAGAATACTGAAGAAAGTAACATGGTTTCGCAAACAAGGTACCAAGGGCAGAACCATTTTCATCTGTTATAATAATAAGAAATGTTTCTCGAGCGCCACAATGCATATTAAAATCATTTTTGAAGGATCATGTGACACGGAAGACTGGAGTAATGGCTGCTGAAAATTCAGCTTTGCCATCACAGATATAAATTAATCAAATATATTAATTTATATGAATAAATATGCATTTTTAAATACATTAAAACAGGGTTATTTCAAATTGTAATAATATTTCACAATATTACGGTTTTTACTGTATTTTTGATCAAATAAATACATCTTTGGCTTTCTAACAGCTTATCTGTGCATTTATATAAATAGAAATGAACATTAATTTAAAAATACAAAGTAGATTATTGTACATTTAACATTTTTATAATAAATATGTGGAAATAACTACAAGAATATGATTATTTTCAGTATTAGTGTTTCTTACCATATGTAAAAGATACTTTAAAATAGGCATTATAAAAGGAATATGTCCAGTCTATTTTTGTTGTTTTGTTTTTTACCTAGATATTTTTGTTTTGAAGTAACTGTTTTATGAAAGCAATAATGAAATAAACTATGCATTCTGTGCCCAACAAAGCCCTTTAGCCATGACTATATACTGTACCTTATATTTATACACCTTATTTCTTAATACCACATACCTGTGTTTTTGTGGGGGTATGGCTGCTCCTCTCAGAGATCCAGGTGAGCCTCTGCTCCGGTGTGGATTGCTCCACCGTCATCAGCGCAGCTCCTGACTTTTTCAACGCGTCCTCCTCTACATGCACAATCTGAATTTGACCACTCTCCTGCACACACATATTATAATCAGTATGTAATCATTGCCTTTGGATCATTAGATTCTAACAGTATTTAGTCTGACCTGTGTGTCTTCCTCAGTGATTGTGGGTGGAACACTGAGGGCATTAAGGGGTGTGAGACAGAGAGGTGGGACAGATGTCTCCTGTACCTCAATCAAGTATTCTAGAGCCAGCTGAGAGGAGACAAATATAATACTGAGCATTGTGTAAACTGTGTTTGTATACTTATGTGTGCATATACTGTATATGTCTACCTGTTCAAGTTCCAGCAGTTGTTTCTGTAGTAGTTCTGCTTTTTTGAACACTAGGAGTGTGTTTTCAGCTTTGTCAGGTAGACACAGACCATCCTTACAGTTCTGAATCTCAGCAACTGTCCTTTTCATCAGGTCAATCCTGTCTTCTGTTAACTGCACATGAAACATCCATGGGAATCAGGTGCTAGTAACTACATCATTTTAGTAATTTCCATGCCTGGTTAAATGTTTAAATACAAGGCAAAATTTTCTTTCACCTTTAGACAGTCCCGACTGATGTCTTCTTTGGTGGTCAAAGTAGATTTGATTTTGGCCACATCTTTCTCCATGACCTTCACCTCTGACTCAATCGCATCCACTTCCTTAAAAACGCATGCACACACACATAAACAGATGAAATTCACAGATTCATGAAATTCCTCAAATAAAATTAAATTAAATTCCCTTTTATAGATAATACAGATGTGCATCCTCATTTGGAAAATTAGTCATAAACGAACAAATTAATTGAAGTTAATTATTTAATTAATCAAATATATAATTATGTATATTTAAATGTGTATGTGTATGTAAGAAGTTGTTGGTATATCCTCATTTATTTTATTAGATGTCAGTGTGCTCACTGCTGCTGCATGCTCCAGCTGAGAGAGAGGTCCCAGCAGACTGTGCTGCATGTCTGCCACACGTCGATCAGCATTTGAGAGCTGCTCCTCTAATGGACTGACATCAAAAACACTTCCCATCTCTGTCAGCACACTGCCGAAACCCTGCAGAGCGCGTCTCATCTGAGCAGAATCATCCAGAACCATCTAAAACACACACATACACATGTAGAGTATTATTTGACATGAAAATGATAAAGCACTTTTAGCCTAATACAAAGATCTGGGCCAGTAACCAAATACTAAGTTTAAACCCCACAGTGGGATGATACAGGTTTCTTCAGCAGTCAGCTAAATTATAATGTCATGTCTGAGGATAATACCTGCAGTGCATTCACATGACTGTCCAGGCATCTGGCAGTGGTGTATGTGCAGGGTGTCGTAAGCCAAGACTGAGCCTCTGAGATCCAGCTCTGTGACCCCTTCAACATCTCCTCATGCTCCTGCATCCAGTCATGGACCTACACGGAGACAGTTTAAATAACACACTTTAGATAACACACAACTGAAGTCATAATTCAGTTATTATTCACTGAAACTCCTGTTTTCCTTTCATTCGACTCTGTCATGTTTAACTTCTTTGCAAAGCATCATGGGAGTCTGAACAGGTGACCTTGCTGAGGAAGGTAGTCCTCTGTTCGGGCGCCCAATCTGTTGGTAGGCGTGTGCTGCGTCCTGCTGGAGTGTTTGCCATGCTGTCTAATAAAGGCGGCACTCGTCTGGATGCATTTCATTCACATCCTGTAGCTCCACTTCAACTGCCGTCAGACGAGTGTGTAAACGGTCCAACTCGTCCCACACTCGCTGCAAAGGAACAATAAAACACACACTAAATCTTTCATAGCTTTTTTTTTTTATCTGTGTCTATACTCATCAGATAGTGCTAAGAAAAACTGCATTTAAACATTGTTTCACAGAACTTGCACCTACAGGCTTTAAGCCAAGGCAGGTTTATTTGGAGCTTTCAGACAGACATATTTTGCTACAGTACATAACAAGTAACTGCGACTCTGTATGTTAAAAAATAAAGTGATTTTTGGATTACATATTGAGTATTTTGTTAAAAAATAGAGTAAATTAATTTAAAGGTGACATATCATGAAAATCGGACTTTTCCAGGTTTTAAGTATATATATCATGTCCCCGGGTGCATTTACGCAACCAAGGAAGTGCATGAAAGTATTAACGCAGTAACATTTTTTGCTATTGGTAAGCTAGCTTTTTCTGGGGCAAGCGATGCTGAGAAAACTTAAAACGAACAACGTCTGATTTCGTGCTCTGCCCTCTTGGTGACGTGGCAAAGGGATCTCATTATAATATTGCATGGCGAAAGTTTTAGCAAAACATGCTAACTGTTCTGTCTTTGGCTGCTACTTCGATCCCAGAACACTATATTAGAGATTTCCCAGCCTCAGAGGAGACAAGAGATCAGTGGATGTATTGATTTATTTACTGTAGATTGCTGCTGCCACACAGATCTAAAAAAAAACATGCGATTTATTTCCCAGCTGTTTAGCTTCACAGACATAACCGACTGTTTTTTGTAACTTGTGTGTGTTTTTAATGTAAACTTGTGTGTGAAAAAGAACTTAGTTTAGAACTCACATGACATGCGACAGCCGTTTTCTGTCCGTTACGTGGCTTCGTATTGTGTCGACATGCAAATAACTGTTATTTCAAGAAGTTTAACCTAATAATGGGTTAAAACAGCAAAGACGGTATTGCAGGGCACGATAAACATGATAATCAGAACCAAAACAGGTGTTTTTTAGCAGGTACGAGCTGTAATTGACGCAAGTGTCCTATCGTAAACGGGTGCCGGGGGAGCATGTCAGCTTCATTTGGCATTTTAAAGAAAAAGGCTCCGAAAAATCACGGGTGTTTCTGGGCTATCTCACGCAAAATAGTGCAATTTTCAACAATGATATAATAAATTATCTGTGGAGTATTTTGAGCTGAAACCTCACAGACACATTCTGGGGACACCAGAGACTTATATTACATATTGTAAAAAGGCACATAATATGTCTCCTTTAATAGATTAAACAATAAATTAAAAATGAGTTATTGGGTATGTGCATCAAGTGAGTTTTTTCAAACTACTGTATGTGTAAGTACTTCACCTCATTACTCTGTATTTCAGATTGGTTTATTGAGCATCTTCATAAATGCTGATTAGCTCAGCATGCAACACAATAAAAAAAAATAGGCCCAGCACTGACTTGCAGCGTTACGTCTGTTACGCTGTAATGTGTTATATGGACACCAATATGAATATACTGCACTTTTACAATACAAAATGTGTGAAACAGATCTTAGACTGAGCTAAACTTATGTCTGACCTTCTGTGTGGTCTCAGCTTCAGTGAAGTTCAGGCTCTTCTGTTCCAACCAGCTCTGAACTGATCCCAGACCTACTTTAATCTCAGAGATTTTAGCACCCAGCCTGTGAAGGGGGCCACTTTTCTCCACAGCTGTCTTCACCTGAGAGTGAGCAAGTGAAATGGACATAAAAACAGACAAATGTCATTTAAAAAAATCTACGGAATTACTATTATCACTCTTAATTAACAAACCCACAGGGCTTACCTAACTACTCTGATGTGTGTGTGTGTGTGTGTGTGGTGTGTATGGAAGATGCAACACACCTCTTACACATGTGAATGAGTGTGTGAGTTGAGTATGTGTCTCTGATGCAGGGATCTATCTGTTCTAGAGTGAGATGTTCTCCTTTCTCAGTTCATAAAAAGATTAGATAAATAGCAGTGAGTGTGATGTTTAAAATGTGTGAGCGAAGCACATTTATTTGAATTTGAATTCAGTATTGAGTAAAAGTATTTTATATTCTGGTGCTCTTGTCAGCTCACAATGTCAATATTAAAATAAGAAAAAAAATTTAGACAAATGTTGCTGATATCTTAATTAAAAGTTCCCAACTCAAAAAGTTATGTTTTGATGAATGTAAAATCTGGGTGCTGAAACAAAATAAGTTGGGAACCATTCAAAGAATGTATCAAACCTGTTCCTCCACTTCCTGTAATGACTGTGAGACTTCCTGTAATAGTCCCTCTATCTCTTCTGGAATTGATGGTGCGTTTTGTGCGGCGAGCGCCACTCATCTTCAAACTAGTCGATAATAACGGGCTGGCATAGACGAACAGATAGCCTATCTGGGGTTACACACTGTGAGATAACCTCCTGTTTAGAAAAAAAGTGACATTACGGCATCTTACGTTACATTAGTAATGATTAATACTATAGAACCATCCTTTGCACAAATAACGCATTTTCAATGTGTGAATCGGCATGTAATTCAAAGTAACTTCTTGGTAAAACATTAGAGCTTTTTTTTTTTTCAAAAACAAAGCTCATTGAATCATCATAAACAAGAACAGGCAAAGAACTAATTGGACTGATTACCAACCCAAAGTGCCAAGATTCACTGAGGTCCAGTCACAGAGTGAATATAAAAAACAGACAACAACATCTGAAATTTGACACGTAGTTTCTAGTGGAAGAATAAAGAAAGAAAGAAGAAAGAAACAACATACTATTGATCATATAATATTATAATCATAGCTAAGATAATATATAATAACGATATATAAGAGATGTTATACTAAAACACAAAATTAATACCATGTAGGAGTTGTATTCTCAATAATTACTAAATTTTGAGTCAGTATCTTCAGGAATAACAACAATACTCTATCATATTGTGCCCCTTCAGACTGCTTCCATTTTCTTTGTACAACCATGATGAATATCAGGGCAGTATGATTTTTATCGCATGTGTTATAAGTTGTCACTTATAATAAAAGCGAGGTTAGGCTGACATTTTGTACAGTGGAAGAATTTCTATTGTTTACAGATTCTATAACCGGATATAAAGATCAAAATAGTGTGATAAATAAAGCACCACTTACATTTATAAGAACACTCAGGAACACATGTAAATGACGATGCAGTCAATGGGATTCATTCTATTTGATGTGATATCAATGGCATATCAGTCTCATTTAGGCTACTAGTGCTTGGTCTGGCTGACGCCAGCAGCTGATGATGCTTAGTCGCCTCAAGTTTTTTTTTTTGCTCTTAGATAACAGAACGGCTAGAACCTCCTACTCATAAGTGCCATCTCTCTGTCTCTCTGCAGACCCTTTCACGCAGCTCGCAGTTAGTGAGATAAAGTCTTCAAACGCGCTCTCTATTTATATATAATGATCCCATTTTAGATGGTAAGAAAGGGAAGCTGCATAAACAAGATGTGCTGCCAAAATTAGCAAAGTAACCTCAAGGGATTCAGAGTCTAGAAGAGCGCAATGCATTATACAGTGATAGAGAAAGATTATTCTGCATTCAATCACTCTATTCTTATTAATCATTATGAGTTTCTGTTGTTCTCGCATAAATATTTTATGTTTATTCCGTACTCCAATCATCGGTTTTTAATGCTTTTTAACATTTAGGCAGTATATGTATGGACACATTGCAACGAAAATTGAACTGAGACGGGGGTGTTTGTGTGTTTGAGAGAGATAAGAGGCATTAGCGTGACATCATTCATCTGCGTGTTGATGCAGACCTGTGAGGGATGTCGCACTTACAGTGTGCGTTTGTGTGTTTTAAGGGGATACGGATGTGGTGGCGCTTAGTGAGTAGTGTAATGAGTAAAAAGAGAGAAAGTGGTGTGTATCTGAAATGCAGTGAAAGAACTTAGTGTGTGAATGTTGGACAATGACTGCAGCAATTGCAATCAGAACCCAACTAACACAGTGCCCTCCCTCCTTCTGTGTGTAGTGTCGTGTGTGTTGGCAAAGTCTTTAATGAGAGAGAAAAACAGTACTACTGCAGGTGTGTGTGTTTTGAGAGAATATAACTGTTAAAAAGTCTTTGAATCTTAAGAGTATGTGTGTTTCGTAACTGATTGTATGCGAACAATGCATAGGGATAAAGGGCAGAGAGCGTAACACTTAAGGACTATTCCGCGCAACGCAACAGTCACTCTCGTCCGCATCACACAGTGTCTAACCTAACAAAGGCGCAAGCAATAAAAAGTCTTGTCTTATAAGGCGCAGTCGACAGTCATGTTAAGTTTAAACTAGGATATTTGTTGGATTGTTTCCATTTCTACAAATTATTCGTCTGCTCAGAAGACACGATTAGACACCAATATTCTGAACAATAAACTAACACTAAACAGGGGCATTGTATGCGTCAGTAGCCACAGTAGTTCCGTGCTGATGGTGGCTTCAGGGGGACATAACAACTGCGCACATTAATTAATCTGTGCATGGTCTATGGCAGTTTATTATTTGCAAAATGTTCTTAAAATATTAGTGAAATAATCATTCAGTATGCATCTGGCAGCTTTTGTATGTCTTTGCTCTTCTAGTTATGTATCACACTGATCTGTCAGTCGAGCTCTCTCAAAACTAAATGAAAAAAACAAAAATGCCCAATACATTTATCTGGCACAAAAAGCAATGCAGACCTTCAGTTAAGTAGACACGCATTAAATATTAGCCAGAGAAAACTCAAAGCAAGCAAACTAATCAAAATAGCAAACCCTTAATGTCTTTATTTAGTGAAACATAGCAAAGACAACAGCATTGAACGAAATCATTGAACCATTGCTGCTTAAAACCACAATTAACGGGGACAGCAGATGCAGAAAGTCCTTTTACATGGGTGTTTGCATATAAATGTTTCTAGTATTTTTTGTATAGTTGAGACACAACGCACCCTGACAATGAATACAATTATCAATCACCAAAATGTTCCCTCTTTTAGTTTTTACTCCCCCTCCAAAATAAACTGTCAATTATCAGGTGCCGTTTTGATTTTTGAGGCCCCCATCCCAACTGGGCTGACAGGGACTGTCCCGTATTTGCATATTTTTCCGTCCTTCCGCCATTTGTATGGCGTAGTCCTCACGCCATTTTCATCCGTTCTCAAACAGGCTGTAGCAACAACAAATGTCTCGTAGAGGGCAATGGCCGTGTTTTGTAGTTGGATGTAACGTGAACACAAGATTTCTTCATTTTTCTCCCGGGCGACTGAGAGCCACTGAGACTACTATGTGGATTTATTTTTGTTTGATGATAATCGCGCCACCAAATATGCAAAAACGGAGAGATGTGGGGTGAGGCAGTAGCTCATTATCATATTAAAGAACATGCTGCTGAAATGAAGCAGAGCTGATTTGTGACATAGGGTAAAAAGAGTGTTTGCTGAATACGATCAATTTCAGAGAATTTTAACCAAAACTCGAAGTATACAAACAGAACATGGTGTTATGTGTCAATTAGTAGTCGCTCGGCTGGTAGAGGCGAGTCGAAATGAGATTTATTATGATGGCGCCGCAGAATGGCAGCCATGGTTTGTCTGGGTGTTCTCTTGTACATTTGGTACTTTTTTTGTTTTTTTTGTCCTGTTTTAAGTAACTTTTTTTTCCCGATCAGCTTTACTAGGAACAAACTCATGGACATCAGAAATAGCACACCAAATAACTTTATGCTAACATTTGAGCATTCAGATGTTTTACTGAACATTTTAGTCGGAGGTGCTGCGTTCCTATACAAGAGCTCCAGGCGACGCAAGCGAGGGAAGCGCGCCAGCGTGCTCATGAAATTCCGACAGCGCGGTTTTAGGACTCCGCTGCCGAGCATTCATCTGGCGAATCTCCGCTCCCTAGCAAATAAATTCGGACAGAACTACGACTCGCTCACTCACTCCGGCTCCCGCACAAACAAGGACTTTTTAAACTCTGCTGCGCTTTTCTTCACGGAAACCTGGCTGAACGGAGCTATTCCGGACAGCGCGATTAATCTAATGGGCTTCCAGCTGTTCAGAGCAGACCGCGTCGTCGGGGAAAACGAGAGGCGGTGGACTATGTTTTTATATCAACGGAGGCTGGTGTACAGATGTGACAGTTTTAAAGAGGGAGGGGGAGATGTTCTGCCCAAACATTTGGAACTCTCTTCATTAACTGTTAAGCCTTGTTATCAGTCACCGCTGGGATTTTTCTCTCATTTATTTCTGTTGAGTGTGTACTTGCCTCCTGACGGCGTAGTTGAGCGTTCAGCGCTAGAACTGTTGCTCCGATCAGATCACACACACAGTAAGCAGACATTATATTTCCGACTGCTTTCATTATTGTTCTCTCGATGTTATTAAAAAGCTAATTTCCGCTCCGTGACTGCCTAACTATAGACAGTAACATCATATGCCCCACAGAGGCCTAGGGGTCAATATACTGGAGCTACATGGTTCTAGGCACTGTTACAAGGTGCATACCACTTCTGACCTGTCGCCCCGAAGGGCAGCTCTGGGACTTCTTCTGTCACTGTTTGGTTGCATCTTCTACCCAGTCTAGCCAGGAAAAACTCGAAATCTGGTCTAATTCTGTAGTAAAAAAACGTGTAGTAAGAAGATGGATGCTGCTCTGCGTTCAGAGCATGATTTACAGGCCTAGTGGGCTTGAATACATTCCTGATTGGAGTGTTTTGCGGCGCAGGGCTACTGATGCTGGATGAGGCTCCATCTACTGACCACCGCGTGACATCCTACATCATTTCTTTGAGGACATGTGTGTTTTCCCCACTCATGACTTATTAACATTTAACATCTTCAACCCTGAGCTGTGTGAATTCCCCTCTCCTGCTATCAAATGTTCTGCACTCATTCATCCCTGTAACGCCCAGAAACCAAAAATCAGCTAGACGAACCCTTAATGACTACTCTACCTGTTCTATGTAAGACATCTGAGTCATGAGTGCAATTTGAGAGACTGGTGTTGCCTACTTGAAGGACGTTACTGACCTGCTTGCGGAGCGCCCAGCATTGTTTGCTTGAGCAGAGGCAAACAAGTCTGTGGATGATGCATGTCAATAGGGGTCATGTCACTACAATCCTCCAACATCTTGGTACAGACCAGGGACTTATGTTAGGATCCTGTTTGTGGACTTCAGCTCAGCTTTCAACACCATCATCCCAACATTACCCTTCATAATTAAACTCACTAACGGTGCCTCTCTGTGCCCACCTCCGTCTGTCAGTGGATCACCAGCTTCCTGACAGACAGGCAGCAGCTAGTGAGGCTGGGAAAACTCACATCCAACACTCGCAACCCCATCAAGCTACACGGAGCTCCCCAGACCGCTCTCTTCGCCTCCCCACTGCTCTTCTCTCTCTACACAAATGACTGCACCTCTACTGACCCCTCTGTCAAGCTCTTGAAGTTCGCAGATGACACTATACTTATTGGCCTCATCCAGGACGGAGATGAGTCTGCTTACAGACAGGAGGTTGAGCAGCTGGCTGTATGGTGCAGTCACAACAACCTGGAGCTGAACACGCTCAAAACTTGGAGATGATCGTGGACTTCAGGAGAATCCCCCCTGCACTCCCCCCACTCACCATCATGGACAGCACTGTGGCTGCAGTGGAGTCATTCAGGTTCCTGGGCACAACCATCTCTCAGGACCTGAAGTGGGACATTCACATTGACTCGCAGAGGTTGTACTTCCTATCGTCATCTGAGCAAAGTTAAACCTGCCACAGGCACAGATGACAGAGTTTTACTCAGCTATTATTGAGTCGGTTCTGTGCTCTTCTATAACTGTCTGGTTTGGGTCAGCCAGCAAATCAGATATAAGAAGACTGCAACGATCTGTTAGGACAGCAGAAATGATCATTGGTGTGCACCTGCCCAGTCTTCAGGACTTGTACAACTCCAGAGTGAAGAAACGGGCAGGTAATATCATCAAAGACCCCTCTCACCCCGGACACAACCTGTTTGCACTTCTCCCTTCAGGCAGACGCTACAGATCTCTGCGCACTAGAACATCTAGGCATAAAAACATTTTTTTTCCCAATGCCATCTCCAGCTTAAACAGCTAACACATGAATCATTACCTGTGTTCTGTAATTCATTTCCGTAATTCATTCTACATCTTTAATTATTGCCTTTTTCTCAAGTATTATGTAAATACATATGGATATCTCTTATTTATACAGTTCTATATAGAGTAAATAATGCACAAATCTGTACATAAATCTACTGTTCCAGATTCATACACATTATTTTTTGTTAAGTCTTACTATTTAAATGTTTTTTTCTGTTCTCATGTCAGATGTGTATGTATGTATGTATGTTTGTATGCATGTATGTATGTACCAGGAGCACCTGGTAAAAAAAACAAACCACAACAAATTCCTAGTGTGTTTGCGCACACCTGGCGAATAAAGCTAATTCTGATTCTGATTCTGATTATTAACTATAACAAATCTTGCTTGTGCAAAGTTAAAATGCAATTCTTTAACTCAAGTAAAAAAAACAAAAAAACATCTAAAGTGGATAAAAACCAGCTTAACAAAGCACAATCAGTGGATAAAAACCAGCTTAACAAAGCACAATCACAAGACAAGTGACTAACCTGTAGTTCTTTCTTGCTGGGCTCGTGCTCCAGTACAGCGAGGAGAGAGACGGCAGATTCCAGCCATTCTCTGACTCTCTCCAGCTGCTCCTGCACTCGTTCCCTCTCTTCCACCTCTGTTCTTACTGCCCTCAGACCCTGAGAGCTACGTTCCTTTAGACTGCAGGACACACAAGTTTAAAAAAAGACATGTTGAACTCTCAGTCCAAGTCTATACTGCAAAATGGATGCTAAAAAGGTAGGAAGAAAAAAAAACTGATATACGTCCCTGAAACCATATATCAGTATGTTCTCATTCAGCATAAAATAAAACTTTTATATGTGTAAATTAAATATAATCCAAATATTTAGCTGAGACTGTGTGCGGGTTAATGGTCTCAAGTATGTATGTGTTCATTTGGCCTCTCTGGGATGGGACGTTGGCATCCAGTGCTGACCTACTTCAGTCTGTAAGCCCACTGATTTGGAATTAACATGTGGACCACTGGGACATGGAGTCCACAATAGGAAATATTAGGCAAAAGACAATCATGTTTCGAGAAAACCAAAATTTAAGATAACCTTAAAATAGGAAGAAGGAAAAGAAAACTGAAAAAAGCAATTAGCAATACGCTAAGTAGATGCCTGACCTATGGTAACGTTCTTGCCAGGCTTGAAGCTCTTGGCACAGCTTAATGGGCGGGGCCTTTTCCAGGTCCGGGGGAATGCCAAGCAACCTTGCAGCTCTTAATTCCAAAGCGGAGAGAGCTCTTTGTTCACAGTCCAGCCTGTCCTGGTACTGGGACCAGAAGAGCAGCAGTTCCTGCACCTCATCACCAGTCAGATTCTCTCTGCTGCTATCTGGAAGTTCTGCATCCATTTGCTCCAACACAGTGGCTGCCTGCTCCACCTGCAGAATGACAGCAAAGGAAAACAAGCTCAGTTTTTCTTATCTGCACAACAGTCTTTCATAGTGTAATGTTTTATTTAGAGTAAGCATGCCGAAACGAGTTTCATTATTATTTCACATGCATGTTGATATACAGAAGGTAAAATACCCACTATCAGATTTGGTCATGGCACTTACACTCCTCGTGACACTGCTCCACTCTGCTTCCAATTGTTCTGAGCGTGTCTGCAGATCATTGGCACAGCGCTGCAATCTTGCCACCTGACCCCAGATTGCGCTCACGGCATCCTCCCTGTTGGCTCTGCACCCATACAGTGAACACCACTCTCTCAGATTCTCCAGTTTTCCAGGAAGCATGGCAACCTCTTCCACTAGAGCCTAAAAAGATGAGAAATACTTGAATGTACTAGCCTACCAGCAAAACCATATGTATCTCATTGCATCAGTTGGCAAAACAGAGATAAATGATAAAGATCTTTAGGTTATAAGGGGAACTAATGTTAACAAATGCTAGTCTTTCTACAGGAAAGGGTTTTATTTGACTTTACCTTGAGTTTCTGTTGCTGGTCTTTGCAGTCTTTGTGTGAAGTAATTTTTTTGGAAGCACACTGTGATAGCAATGTTTCTAAGTCTCTCACTTGCTGGCAAAGTTCCTCGTAGCATTTACGAGAATGTTTCTGGCACTCAACACACCTTGTTATGGACAAGAATTTGGTTAATTTCAACATGGGGTATTTGTAATTTGATGACAGAAAAAGTTCTTATACAGTATAATAAGCTTTCATACTATTGTATGTACCTCTTCAAAGATTCTACATGAATTTGAGCCTGGGCCTTGAGGGTTGAAAGCCTGACCAGGAGCTCGCCTAGAACCTGCGTGTGCAGAAATTCAATCTTCTGTGGCTTGAAGCAGGGATGCTGTGGGGTTTGAGCTTGAAGCTGTGAAACACGTGATTGGATCTCTGTGTCTAGGGTCAGTAAAGTGTACTGTGTGTCTTTGAGTCTTTCTGAGCAGCTTCTAGCAGAGCAGACTGAGGGAAGGAGGACCAATGCAGCTCTTTGGAGGAACTGAATGGTATCAATCACTGCTTTGGTGTAATTATTCAACAGTTCTTTAGCTTTAGTTAGGCTCACCTGAAAAGACAGCAGAAATCTTCCTTGACTTTATCTGCTTAAATGTATATTTTCAACAAAGATTCTGCATATGATGTTTCTAAACATTTGCACCAACTATATTGCCAAGGAACAGATCAATGAAACTGTGTCAAAGATGAAACAGAGTAAACTCACCATTCGTTGATCACACTTTTCCAAAACCATATGCTTCAAGCAAGTAAGCTGTTTGGAGTCCTGTGGAGGGTGAGCTCCAATCTTTTTTTCAAGAAACTCAAGCACTCGCATTCTAGATTCTACATTCTTTCTGAGTACAAGGAACGTTCTTAGTTGTTTTTCAATCTCCGCCTCTTTTGGTTCAATACTACAAGGCTTTTCCAACTCCTCATTAGTGTCTTTGAGAAATTGCTTAAGTACTCTTTTTTCTGATGGATAATGAATTTGTTTTAGCAGATCCCATTCCAATATCTGAAGATTATTGCTCACTGCCAATTCTGAGGTTTTGAGACTTTCCAGGATTTGTTTTAATCTTGCTTGTTCAGTAGAGAGCTGAGACGGATATAGATCTGCTACGATTTCCTGCAGTTCATCCACTGTTTCCTCAAACAAGAGTTTTATTAAAGAGATTTGGATCAGTAGGGCCTGACAGGCTCTGTAGCGTTCCTCTTTGTTGATGCTCTCATCTTTGGTCCTTGGGATCTGAGCCTCCATTTCCTCCTTGACATCTTCAATGCACCGACTGAAGCTCAAGTACCTTTCATGAGCTTGTGATTTGAGATCCAAATCAATCATTTTGTGGTACAGTTCAGTAATAACACATAACAGCTCTCTTCTCTTGTCCTCTGAACAGAGACCGACTTGCTCAATCTGAGATTTGCGCTCCACAATCATCTGTTTGAAGGGTTCAATAACAGAGAGGGTATCCTTGGTAACAGGAAACCTGTGTCTTTTTACATCAGCTAACATTTGTCTCAGGCTGTTCTCAAGAGATGATACCTTCCTCTGAGAGGATTCTTGGCTCTGTATGACATCCATAACTTTTTGGCAACATGCTTTCTCATAGAGAACAATTCTCTTGATGTTCTCTTGAAGGCTGGTGAGTTTCTCATAGAGTTGAGTATTCTCTGAGACACTTAGCTCTGATGCAATGTCTCTGCTTTTCATCAGAAGGGCTTCAGTGACAGCGGACTGCTTTTCTGCCTCTCCAAGAGTGTCCTGGATCTGCCTCAACCTGCGATCCAGGTCTGCCACACTCAAACTTTGATAATCCTCTCTTCTCAAAGCTTCCCTCTGCAGATGTCCAGCCACCCAGGAATCAATATCTGCTATCTGCTCTGACATCTTCTCCCGGGTCTGAAGACCTGACTCCATCTTGCGAACTGCCTCAGCCAGTTTTCCTGCTGTTGATTTGGACAAATTCTCTAGGACATTCAAGGATGAGGTCACCATCGAAACATCAGCCTCATCTAGGTCACAAATCAGCTCAGTGACTTCCTCAACCAAAGCCTTCAACTGGGTTTGCTTGGAGCTCATCTCAGACTGCGATTTCTTTAAATCTTTAATCTGTCGATGGACTTCTTCTGGAAGCAAAGACAGCTTTTTCTGTCGTCCTTTGACATCACATTCTGTCTGCTTGGCCCAAGCCAGAGCATCTGTTATCACCTTTACAATTTTACTTAATGTTGGGTTGCTGCTGCTAGGGGTTGCAGCTGCTAACTTTTCACCCATTTGATCCTGCTGATCTTTTATATGCTGAAGATCCTGCTCTATGCTGGATGTCTCTGCCTTGAATTGGAATTCCTGGGCAAGTGCCTCAGAGGTCTGCTGAAGGTAGAGGTACAGCTGATGGGTGAAAGTGAGATTAGCATTTAAAATCATAATTTCTTGAGCTTTCTTGCCATCCCATAAAACTGCGGTTTTTGATGCATCCAAGGTCTTCTGAATATTCTCGGTATGGTCTTTTAAGGCACTGACATCTTGAATAAGGCTGCCACTTTCTTTAGCATAAGCATTGACCTTATAAAGAGCAATTTCTGCATCCTTCTCCAGCACCCTCCACTGGCTTTGCAAGTTGTTTTGCTGTATTTCAGCTGCCTGTCTCTGAGGCACACTGAGGTGGGAGGACAGTTTTGCATGAGTCTGAATTAACTCACCGAGAGCTGTCCTTTCCTGCTCCATGTTTCTCAAGAAAGAGCGTAGCCTTTCCTCCTCGGCAAAATTGCTCACGGCTGGAGAGCTAGAGATATAAAAGATGCATTTATGGGTCTTTATATTCTAATAAGTGGTTTAGTGCAACAATAAACTTACTCAGTGTTTAATGTGATTAGTACAGAAACACCAAGCTTAATAGTAAATACGTACGATCTCAGTGCAGCACTCTCAATTTTGAGTTTCTCCAGAATAGCTTTGACTTTCTGGGTCTGTCTGTCAAAATCTGCAACCATCTGTAGTTGAGCTTCCTTGGAGTGAACCGAGCTTGCTGCATCCCACAAAGCTGCACTCCACTGGGCACTCAGCTGTTGCATCCCCTCGGGGTCACGAACTGTGCCATTAGTGCCACTGCCAATGTCTCCATTAGCCTGGTCTTGCCTAGACAGCATAGATACCTGTCTCTGGGCACACCTTCTACATTCCTAAAATAATATAACAATACAAGTACTAAATAAGCTCACCTCCCAACATAACTCAGGATTCTAATACAAAACAAAAATCAGCAACACTACTTTTACATATTAAATATTGTCCCACCTCAGCCTCCTCTAGTTGTTTGGCCATGTCTGTGGAGTTCAGAGCAGCTGGGCAAGTTCGGAGGTCCAGTAAATGGAACACTAGCCTTTTTAACCGAGCTTCAAGATCAGTGCTGGAAGTGTCAAGAAGTTTCTTGGTACTTTCATGTGGTATACCCTAAAAAAAAAAGCTTTTTGAAAGAACAGTTGACATAATGCACATTTAATTTTTGTTTATTGTAAACTTAAGTCTTGACACTGTTTAAATCACAGTTATTGAAAGATTATGTGTACTTCAATGCAGATGCATTTACATTGTGATTGTGCCTCAGATGCAATCAACTGAAACTCTGTTTGCAAAAGTGTGACCCAAATAACCCATATAATTAGCCCATAGGTCAGTGTATCATGAGCTCTCCATGAGAGAGGTCCTACCAGGTCATCATGAGGTTCATTGGCTCTCCATGGGGTGTTATTGTATTGTTTGTAGCACATTTGTTACCAGGTATAAATATCTGGTCTCACAGACATTACCTGAGGTTAAGATTCTTTGAAGGACTACATGGTAACATCACTGCTGAAGAACTGCTACACCACTGCCTTCAATACATTTTTCTCCCCACAAAAACTTTGGTCAAGCTTACTTATTTTATGTATTAGAGAAATCTAGTACATTGGCGAGCCACCCAAACGATTGTTCAGCCAAATACAGCAAAATCTAACAGTATTTAGAATTTAATGTTATAGTGGTTAACATTTTTAAATATTACCTCCATGAGCACACTTTTTGGTCCCTTTTCAGTCATTTTTTTTATCTCCATGAAGATATCCTTCATTGTGGGTCCCTCTGGCTCCCCCTCTTCCTCTGCTGGACTCTCAGTGTTTTCAGGCATGAGACCAACTTGGGGAGAAACATCCACATCTTGATCTTGTGGCTGCAACACATAAAAGATTAGCAGATTAAACTAATTGCTGAACTGAAGACTAGCAACTGCATTATCTCAAATACAGGATAAAATACTGTAGATACATAACTGAGATATTAAAGCAGTTAATGAAGTACATTGAATCAAACTCAATCAACAACAAAAATCAGAAAACCATTCCCAACATTTACAGTGCCATAAGGAAGAGGTGATGGAACAGAAAAAAATGTGTATGCCCTCTCTGTAAGCCTGACCATTTTTAAAGAATTAAAGAGTATTTATTCACTGATAGATGGCAGTAATGACTGCATGCATGGAGCTGAATACAAATAGATACATATAGGTGGGTTATTCAGGAGCTACAGATGTTAATTGAAACTTTGTTAGAAGATTGCTTTTTCCATCAGAGTTAAAACCTAATGCAATAGCTCTGCTTGCTAATTTAGACAATTGGACTGTTAAAAAAAAGAGGGGATTCATTTCTACAAATCAAATATAGAGACATCCTCAGTTGAGGACTTCCATTACAGTCCAGCATGCAGATAACATGCAGATTTGTTCCTTTTGGTGGAATCATGCACATTAAAGTTACCTGCATCTCACTGATGTTCTCTGTTTGATTGATTACACTTATGGGTTCTGGGACCAAGGTATCGGAGTCCTGCCCCTCCTCTTGATGCTCCTGACCAACCAATGACTTTGTATCATACTCCTTTTTATCTTCCTGTTTAGTTATTGCTTCAAAATCAGCTTTCACTTCCAGTCTTACAAACACAGAAACATTTTCATTGTCTGAACTTTCTTTGTCGCTGGTTTTTGGAGTTGGTATGACCTGTGGCACTTCTGGCGCTAATGGAGCTCCGTCAGCTTCTATTTGATCTTTCTTTCGACTGGTTGGTGGAGTTGGTAGGGTTTCCTCAGGTTGACTTTCAGGAGTGGTTGAAACCATCTCAGTTTCCACTCGGCTGTCTTTTTGCCTCAGAGGTGGAGTTGGGTTATATATGCTCATATCTTCTTTTAGATTAGAAGCACCTGTGACGATTTCTTTTTCAACTTTGCTATCTTTCCTTCTTGTTGGTGGTGTGGGTTTCACAAAGGTCTCTTTCTCTTCTTGGTTTTTGCAAACTGCCACATCACTTTCTACCCGACTAATTTTGCGTCTGACAGGTGGAGCTGGTTTAACAGTGTGCTCTTCCACATGTTTATGTTCAACAGTTTGCTGATTATCACTTTTTCCTAATTCAGCACTGTAAAATAATGTGTCACTCTCTGGCTTATCCTCGCATCTTCCTGATGGTGGAGTTGGTTGAGGCGCCAGATCAACTGATAATCCTTTATCTTCACCTTTTTCTTTACGTCGTCTTGCTGGTGGTGTGGGTTGGGTCTCCAGATCAAGCGATAATCTTCTATCTTCTTTTTCTTTACGTCGTCTTGCTGGTGGTGTGGGTTGGGTCTCCAGATCGAGCGATAATCTTCTATCTTCTTTTTCTTTATGTCGTCTTGCTGGTGGTGTGGGTTGGGTCTCCAGATCGAGCGATAATCTTCTATCTTCTTTTTCTTTACGTCGTCTTGCTGGTGGTGTGGGTTGGGTCTCCAGATCGAGCGATAATCTACTATCTTCTTTTTCTTTACATTGTCTTGCTGGTGGTGTGGGTTGGGTCTCCAAATCGAGCGATAATCTACCATCTTCTTTTTCTTTATGTCGTCTTGCTGGTGGTGTGGGTTGGGTCTCCAGATTGAGTGATAATTTACTATCTTCTTTTTCTTTACGTCGTCTTGCTGGTGGTGTGGGTTGGGTCTCCAGATCGAGCGATAACCTACCATCTTCTTTTTCTTTACGTCGTCTTGCTGGTGGTGTGGGTTGGGTCTCTAGATCAAGCGATAATCTACTATCTTCTTTTTCTTTACGTCGTCTTGCTGGTGGTGTGGGTTGGGTCTCTAAATCAAGTGAAAACCTCTCACTTCCCATTTTCTCTCTACGTCTTCTGCTTGGTGGGGTGGGAAGAACTTCTCCCTCTATCTGTGATTCAATATTTAAAAATAACCTATCACCTTTACATCGTCTGGTGGGAGGTGTTGGTGTGACATCCACCTTGTCTAACTGGACCTCGGTTTCACCCTCATTTTGTCTTCTGACTGGTGGTGTTGGTTTAGGCTCAGCTTCTATGGATTCCCCTTTATTAACCAATGTCGTTTTTGTCACTTCCTCCTCAGGGATATGCATGGTGTCCCCAGATTTCTTCTCTGATGTTGTTGACATTCTTACCTTGTTTGATTGGACATCGGTTTCACCTTCATTTTGTTGCCTGACTGGTGGTGTCAGTATAGGTTCCCCTTCTAAGGATTGTGTTTTATCATCTGATAGAGTCATCTTTATCTCGTCTTCTACAATGACACTGATAGCTTCTGCACCTTCAGGTTTCTTCTCTGACGTTGTTGAAATATTCACTTTGTTTGATTGGACAGCAATTTTCTTTTCGTTTCTTTGCCTGACTGGTGGTGTTGGTTTAGTTTCAGCTTCTATAGAATGTGCTTTTTCATCTGATGGGGTCTTGTTTGTCTCTTCTTCTACAATGACATCTGCAGTGGCTCCAACTTCATGTTTTTCCTCTGGTGTCAGTGAGACATTAATACTTTCAGATTGACACTCAGTGTCCCAGTCATTCCATTCCTTAATGACATACAATGCTTCTTCACATTCAGTTTTCTCCTCTGATGATACATCCACCTTTTCTGACTGGACATCAGTTTTGTGGTCATTCCTTTGCGTGATTGAAGGTGTCAGTTCAGGTTCAGCCTCTATGGATTGTGCTTTATCATCTGATGATGTTGTATTTGTCTCCTCTTCTACAATGATATCCATGGCCTTTTTACCTTCAGCTTTCTCCTTTTGTGTTAAGACATTTATCTTGTTTGGCTGGGCGTCAGTTTTACTCTCATTTCTTTGCCTGACTGGTGGAGTTATTTTAGGTTCAGATTCCTTGAATTGTGCTTTTTCACCTGATGGGGTCTTGCCCATCTCTTCTTCTACAATAACATCTGTGGCCTTAATAACTTCAGGTTTCTCTTCTGGTGTTAGTGAGACATTACTTTTTTTGGGTTGTACCTCAGTGTCCCAGTCAATCAGGAGCTTGATTGGAGGTGCCAGTTTAGGTTCAATTTCTTTGAATTGTGCTTTACCACCTGTTTGGGTCTTTGTCTCTTCTCCCAAAATGACGCCAATGGCTTCTTCACCTTCAGGTTTTTCCTCTACTGTTATTGAGACATGCACTTTGTTTGTTTGGACCTCAGTTTCTACCTCATTTTGTTGCTTGACTGGAGGTTTAAGTTTAGGATCAGTTTCAATTAACTGTGTTTTATCATCTGATGGGGTCTTCTTTGTCTCTTCTTCTATATTGACGTGCATGACTTCTCCAACTTCGCTTGTTGGTAGGTTTTGGTTTGCTTCAACCGGTTCAGATTGTTCTGATGCTTCTAAAGGTCTGTTTGTGCTGGCTAGAACTCCTGTTTCTCTTTGATCAGATTTTGCCTCATATTCAGTCTCCATTCTTTCTGACACTGAACGCTCTGATCCCTGAATCTGTGCCTCAGAGGGTTCCCTGGAAAGAGTAGCTTCATGAGGATGACGTCTCTGCATCTCCACCCCCTCAGGGAAGTCTTGAATAATATATCCGCATTGGATTTCATGCGGACCATTATTTGTAGTCCAGTTCCTCTCTCTGTCAGCAATTGCAGTATTTGGTCCATTGTTCCAAGAAAATGTTCCAATACCTCTGGCAGCAGCATCTCCACTACTGTGTACTTCAGCAGGTGGACCTGCTGTTGTCTGCACTTGTCCATTAGTGTCTATATCAATGAGCCGTGACTGTTCTGGCTCTATTGCTGAGCTAATTTCTAAAACATTTACCATACTTGGCTCATTAAGAGAAGACTGGATGCTAATTGGTTCTATGGCTACTTCAGAAATTTCAGCTTCTGGAGGGGCCATTGTTTTATGCTCTTGCTTGCCCAGTGTTATCTCATTTAAAATAGAACTAGCAGAGGCTGCTTTCACTGTAGCACCATCTGAGGGTGTGTGGGAGTGTGTGTCTACACTATCTATGTGTACTGTATCCAAATCTAAAATGAGCGCAGCAACCTTTTTGGTTTGTGCTTCACCTTCTCCATAAGGTTCCTCTTGAGAATGTGAAATATATGAGTCCTCTTCCTCTTTATCTGGCTCTGCAGTCACTGCTTCAGTGTTCTCACCCTCTACTCTATCAGCAACTGAACTCTCAACTACAATAGATAACTGGCTTTCTTGTCCTTCTGTGCTAAGACTCTCAGTGCTGTGTAATTCCAAGTCTGTGTCTTGCACTGTGGTTTCCAAGCTGTGGACAGCTGCAGATGAGGGAATTGGCATCTTTTCATGTGCAATCTCATTATCAGACTTTGTTTCCAAAGAAACAGAAACAAAATTCTCACTTTTAGTTTCATTTGCACCATGGCTGCTTGTAGGAACAGCAGATTCATATACTCTTGCTGCTGGTTCAGGTAGCATCTCTGTGGTTAACGGAACAGTTGTTTTGACTTCAGTCTGTTCAGTGTCAATCTTTAATATTGGTAGTGATTTTCTTGCAGCGTGAATTTCTGTTTCAGTTGAAGATTCTGAGATTACACATGGAGGGATCTTGCTGTCAAGGTATTCAGATGGCTGTACCTTAGCTTGTTCACTGTCATCTGTCATTTCAAAGCTCTCCATGATAAACGATGAAGAAGAAACAAATTCCGACTGTTCAGACTCCTTTGCTGATGGTGTCACAGCAGAAACCTACAAATTATATTTATCATATATACGTACATATTACTGCACATAATAGCCAGATACAACAAAAGTCTAGAAATATATTTGTATATGAATATGTAAATTTGTGAAATTGCACCTGCGAATCCACCTGAATGCTTTGAGTTTCCAGTGACAACCGCTGAACTTCCTGCTTCACCTTCTCCTCCAGATTCTGAAATGCAGACTCATCTGTTTAAACCACTACACATTTCATGTGAAGCATCATCCCACAGAATTGAGCCATACTCACCTTGAGCTCCTGTTTAAGGTCATTCATGCGAGTGTCTGCTTCGTTTAATGCTTTCGTTCCGTCTCTTTCAAGTTTGCCAGCCAAGTCAGGGCCCAGACATTCCCTCAACAGTTCTTTATGGGACAGCGCCACCTGCAGGCTTTTACACAGTCTCACACCTTCCTCAATTGCAGCCTAAGGAGTAAAAATGTTGCGTGTTTAAATGGTAACAGCAAACTTACATGTTCAAATGGACCAGTCTAGTGCAGGTGCAGTGTTTTGTTGTGTACTCACATACTGTATGCAAATTAAGACACAAACACACCTGCATGGATGTGGCTGAGCTGCAGGGAGGATTTGCATGTGTCAGGTTCCATGACTGTATGTTTTGTAAGGCCTGTCTCACACACTGCACAGTGCTGTCTGCACAGTCATTCTGCTTTTCTGACAGTTTCGACCGCAGACTGAGGAAAAAAAACAATAATGATCATTCTCCAAAATGCACTTCTGATAAATAAATATTACGCTGTAATATAATACAACATTTTACTATAATGGGCAAACATGCTATCAATTGTACAATTAAATAAACAGGATTCAGATTTAAATAGATTCAAATTCATTATTACAGACATTTTTGCTTTGAACAGCTTGATATTTTATTTAATTTGTTAGGCAACATTTCTGTATGTACCGGCAATATTGTTGTGTAACTGTGTCCACGATAGAAAGGACATCACTAGGGGGCTCCTCTTCTGGTGGGACCATTCGGAGGGCCTGGCCAAGCTCACAAACCTTGCCCTCTAAAGACTCAAGGTCTCTCTCAAATGTCTATGAGAAATATAATTAAAAAGAAAAATAGTCAGGTTTGAATTTATTGACTTTCTCTAAAGTTTCAGAACAAACCAACTGAACATGGATTAATTAATATTCTCCCACAATACCTTGAAGCTATGCCAGTTCTCCTGTAGCTGGCTGACATTCTGGCTACCCACCAGAAATCCTAAAGAGTGGTCCTGAGCACGCAGCTCATTCAGAAGACTCTCTGCTTGCTCTCTGAGAATCTGTGCTCTGCCAGCAAGCCTGAGGTCAATATCACTCAGTCTGGCCTCACACACAGCTAACCGTTCCCTCATCTCTTTCTCAGAGGACTCACAGAGGTTATGAAGATGGCTGACCTCTAAGGTCAGGGCATTACAACCTCCTGGAGTGCAAATATCCATCAGGGAATCTTTAACGGCAACCAGATCTTTCATTTCTCTCTTCTCCCTGTCTATGGTCTGAAGAAGAGCCTACACAATTATAATAAAAAAATATATAATTGTATTTATTAACAGGTTTGCCAAAAAACTGAAAAATCTCTTAAATCTTCTTATATATATATATATTATTATATATATATATATATATATTTTATATAATACATACACACACACATCAAAGAATTCAAACAGACCTTAAGAGTGTTGATAGAGCTTTGTAACCCATGACGTTCAGTGGGCAGAGCACCGAAACCTTTGACTTGGTCACTCAGCCAATCCTGTGCTACAGTGTGCTGCTCAACTAACTGAGCACAAACTCGCTCTCTCCGGATTTCCTCTTCGAGATTTACACAAAGCTCCTACTCAAGCACACCCAAAAAAAAGAATGAAGAGAAGAAGAATGTCATACATGTAAATCAAGTTTCTACTATATATTAATCACGATTAGTCAGAAATATTTAGCACAGCACACCTCTACAGCCTTACCGTAAGATCTTTGATTAACTCAGGTATGCACTCCTCTATGGTGGACCAGGATGGATCAATCCAGCTGGAATCACGGGTCAGCTGGCTCATCTCCCTCCCAAGTGCTCGGACAGCAGACAGCGACGGGGTCAGGGCTCTGGTACGATCTAGCAGACTCTTGGCTTGCTCCAATGTGTGCCTTCGATCCCCTAAACCAGGCCAGGGGAAGTGCCGCGGCAGTGCAGCAGTCTGCTGTTTCACCTGCTCCAGACGAGACTGAAGCTGGTCCTTCTGACACTGACAGGACACCAGACGTTCCCTTACACTTTTCAGCAGACTGCAGAATGAGGAGTAATATATGATATGATATGAGTACATGGGCTTGGAATATATTTATAAATATGATTATTTGCAGTTAATTTCAATCATCTAACAGTGATTTGTGCAATTACATTTTACATACAGAATTGTCATATCAAACCTATGCAGCTCCTGTGCTTGCTGCAGTGTTATCTTCCACTCCTCCTCTACATTTTTCATCTTCTTAATGAGAGAATGTCTTGCATCTGCATCAAGATCTTCACGGCTAAAAAGACAATCTACTGTCCATTTCAGGGCTGCAATCTTAGAGTTGCCCTCAGAGTGCAGACTTAGAATTGCCTGAAAGACAGAGAGGTATGCTTGTTCTTGACCGTCACATTTTTGTTGATCATGTGCAGTGCAGTTGAACTTCTTTTAATAAGTGTTTTACTACAGACATTTAATTTCTTCTTCTGTTTTTCCATATTGAGCAACTTACTTGTGCTTTGCTTAGTCTCTCCTCAGTCTGCTCCAGTGTTCCATGAGTGCTTTCCCCCAGTAAGTCCAGGCCAACTGTCTGGTTCTTCACCCAGGTCCAGGTGCTCTCCTCCTGGGTACAGACATTCTGAAGCTCCCTCGCAAGAGAATCCTGGAGCTCCGCCTGGTTCTTTAGTTCTTGAGCACTTGCCAGGACCTTCTTCCATTGTTCTTCAATGGATCTCAGGTTCAGCTGGATTTCCAGGTTTCTTTTCTCCTCCAGGCCTTCTCGAGAATACAAACCCTCTGCTTTCCTCCTCAGGTTGGCTAGCTTGTAACCCCCCTCTGGTTCTGAGTTCAGGATGGCCTAGAGTAAACAAACCATGCCAGCGAGTAAGCCAGACTGTTTTCTTTAAGTACATATTTGGTGAAGGTTGAATATCACTCTTTGTCTCTTACCTGAGCTCCATGCATTCTCGCTTGTAACTGAGTCTCTTGACCTAGCAATTCAATTTTCAGATGCTGCTGTTTGAGCCAAGATTGAGTGTTCTCCTCCTCTTCTTGAAGATCCTGAAGGTCCTTAGAAAGAGAATCCTCAAGTTCTGATTGGTTCTTCAGTTCCTGAGCCTGCATCAAAACTCCCATCCACTCTTGCTGTACATTTTGTAATGTATGTTGGATTGTCTGACATTTGTCCTCCTCTAGATCTTCACAGGAACATAGATTCTCTCCCTTTGTCTTTAGGTCAGAAAGTTTATAGTCCCCCTCAGATCTATGAGTTCGTAGTGCCTAAAAAAAACAACAACAACAACAACAACAAAAACAAGATATTCATATAGAACATAATTGTTTTTACCATGCTTTTATTTTTTCATGCAATAATGTAAGCCATCAAAGCTTTTTCCCAGGTAAGTAACAAAACCTGTCCCATCACTTCATGTACAAATCATATTTGTGTAGCCTTACATTTTGAATGCTTAAGATGTGTTGGCTACAATTTTTAGTCGTCTGATATAATCCAAAGTATGCCCTGAGCAGTTGCTCCATTTTCAATATTACATTTTATCATAAATTAGGCTTACTGACTCACTGTCCCTTCCCAAGCCTCTCACGAACAAAAAACATTTAAGGGTTTAATTTTCCTCTGTATTACCTCAACTCCAATAAGCCTGTCTTGAATGGAAGATGTCACATGAAGGGAATCCAGGGTCCCTCTGAGATGTCTAATCCAGGATCGAGTGTCCTCTCCCTGATCACAGAAAGTTTGTAACTCTCTGTAGAGAGATTCCTCATGCTTGACCTGGTTCTTGAGCTCCTGTGCAAGTTGTAGCACTGTCCTCCACTCCTCTTCTACTGCTCTCTGGGTTTGGTCAATGTGGCTCCTCCTCTCATTCTCAAGCTCTTTATAAGAACATAAATGTTGTCCTTGTCTCTGTAAACTGGCCAATCTGGAATCGGCTTCATCACCAAGATCTATGACAGCCTAGAGGATGTACAGACATTACTCCCAACACAGTATGTGCACTGCTAGCAACCTTTACTCAGTTTTACCTGGGTTAGAATCATGCAAGAGCAATGAAAAGATTTTAATAAAACAAAATGTTTTCCTCTGTCTTTACCTGTACTTTGTTAAGTTTTTCATGTGGCTGAAGCTCCTTCCCCAAAGAGTGCAGCATTTGCAGTTGTTCTCTAACCCAGGATTGGATGCTCTCTTCCTGGGTCTGTAGATCTTCTAGTTCCATACTGAGAGTGTCTTGGAGTTCTGCCTGATGTTTTAGTTGTTGAGCCATATTCAGAACTCTTTTCCACTCATCTTCAATGTTTCCAAGGGTGTGAATGAACTCCTGTCTTCTGGTCTCCTCCAAAATCTCATAAACACATAAAGCATCACACTCTTCTTTTAAAGCCACAAGTTTAGCCTCACCCTCAGGACTAAGATTAAGAACAGCCTTAAAACAAAGGGGGAAAAAACAATTTTATTCTAAATACACTGAGGATATTCATCATTCCTTTCAGTGTAAGATGTTTGACCAGTTGTTCCCTCAAAATACAGCAAAAAAATCCAAACAATGAGGGTTAGGGGGCCCACCTGAGTATTTATGTGTTTTTCCTGCATTGGTGTGTCTGTCCCCAAGTACTCAAGTCCTTGCTTTACATTTCTGATCCAGGCTCTGATCTGTTCTGCATTGGTTTGGAATGTTTCAATTTGATCATCAAGGATCTTGTGGACTTGGACTTGTTTCTCCAAAAGAATCCCCAGGCTGTGGTATCGGTCTATCAGGGTCTCGGTGTCTCTAAGGAGAGGATCTCCCCTCAGGCCACGCATCTTTACAGCAGATAACAGGTCATTGAATGCCTCCACACGACCACTGTGGATTAAGGGTGAAAGTAAGAGTAATGGAGGTTTTATATAAAATAAAAGACTGCACAATTAATCTAAATAAAATTGAAGTCATGATATGGCTTAGTTCGATTATCAAACTGCAAAAGGCTGCAATTTAGTCAATGATGAAGTCCGGCACTGTGTTCAGTTGCATGCAAGCAGCTCATGATGCAGTGCTTTCAGCATCTTGGAGTGGTTGGTTTTCCAGAAGAAGAAAAAAACGCTACTCAACATGACCTCCATCTCTGTGTGTGCTGCAAGTTTGGCTCACTTATAGTGTGCTGCAAGTTTGGCTCACTTATAGTGTGCATTTGGGAATGCAAAATCCGTCAGGATCACTTGATTTTCGTATTCAGTCAATTTCAAACATTTTGTGGACAGAATTTTAGCATTTTACCAGATTTGTACCAAGACTTAATTTTTGACAAACCATAAACCTGTGGTCAACTAAAAACAGAAACTTAAAGTTCTCCTTGCAGTTTTCCACCAAATTAAAAACTCGATTTTAAAATCTGACATAAATATTAGTATGATACCGTAAACTGTAAAATAAAATTATTGTAATTAAATATTTATTATTATTGTATAATATAATTGTAGTTATTAGTCTCTTATTTTTCAATTATAATAAAAAAATATTTTTTATTAATATTATTATTACCACAAATTATAAAATGAAATATTTGTTTACCTGCATGTCATGTGACCCTTAACTAACATCAGAGAACCATGAACATGCAAATGTGTTATATTATTTCATTATAGTTTAATCTGGACTAAGTTTATAACTAAAGTTATAAACAAAAATACAAAATTAACATTTTGAATAGTGAGTGGTACCTTTCTTTAAGAAAATCCTCTTGGATTTGCCTTAGTTTTTCTCTCTGTTCTGGCACTTGCGCTCTCTGCTGCAGCCAGTCCTTCAAATGGTTATGTTCCTCTTGCAAACTAAAGACATAAAGACATTAATGAATTAAAACAACAGTAACAACCAATAGCAATGATGAGAACTTCTTTCATGTACCTGTTGAGGTTGTGGAGGATGTCATCTAGCTGTTTATGGCGTCCCTGGCAGTGAGCCCTGAGTGTGGCCAGTTCTCCTTCCTGTTCCTGATGCCATGTAGAGAGCAAAGCTTGAGCCTCAATAGGTAGCTTTGCCTGTCCACCTTGCTCAAACCTCTCCTTCAACTGAGCCAGACGCTGTTCTCCTTCTTTAGAGGCCAGGAAACTCTGAAGAAAACACAAACTGTTCAGTACTGTTGAACTAAATTTGAACCCTTTTGACTAAGGCTGCTATCACCTGGTGACTCTTGCCATTAGATTGCTGTCCCTGCAATCAGTGTATTGGACAGCACATCTCTTTGACTGAAACATATTTCTAAAATGTCCTAGCTACAATGGAAATCATAATCATAGTGTTGGGACCTCACTGTTACTCACTGTCAGTCTCTGCATAGATGTTTCTACATCCTGCTTTCTCTCAGGGTTCTCAAAGCACTCATTCACAGTGAGCTGCTCATCCTGCAACCATTCTTCAAATGACTGAAACTCTTCTGCAGAGAACCAATAGGACAAATGGACAAAATTCAAATCACTTTTTCCACTTTTACATTGTTTAATTGTAGCAATGGAGCAATGTAGAATGCGGTTTCTCAAACCTTTAATAGTCTTAAGGAAGCTTTTCTCCCCTTGTTCCTTCTTCTGACGAATCAGCTCCCGTGTTTCCGCAATGCTGTCTTTGAGGTGCTTACTACGATTGGTCAGCTCCTCCAAGGCCTGTGATCCAGTAATGCTGGACATGAGATTGATTTCCTTCAGCAAAGATTCAGCCTGCCCCTCCTGGTCCAAAAGCTGCTCACACAAGTCCTACAAACAGAAAATAAAATCGGTTATATACCAAAACAGTGTGTTTAGGCATGTCTGCTAATCATACCTGTAAATGTGCATCCAGTTCTGCGCGATCCTCTGAACTGATCATATCTACTGAGGAGTGTATATTCTTCACAGATGATTGATAGGTGTCAATCTTTTCTATCAGATGAGCTTTAACTGTAAGGAGCTCCTGGAACACTTCAGTGCAATCGGAGAAGAGTTCCTTCACCTGCTCCATTTTTTTCCTCAGGTTTGTTTCCATTACCTAAGGAAGACAATGTGTGTGTGCACATTTAAAAGTAGGAATAATAAGGAATCAGGAAAGTCTAAAAATTTAATAAACAGTAAAAGATGCACGTTCACCTGTAATTCAAGAGGAGATTCTTTGCTCTGCAGCAGTTCCTGGATCTCTAGTAACTTCCTATGGAAGTGTTCAAGGTTGTCCTCCTGAGACTGAATCTCATTCTAGTATACACACAGAAGACCCCATGGAATCAAAATGACATTTTGTGACTTTTAGTCCATGCCTGTGAATATTTTGAATCCTTTCAAGACAGATGAAGTATTTTTTTGAAGACACACCTTCATGCTGGCAACCTCCGTCTCACTGCTGAAAGGGTGAGACTCTGAAAAGATAATGAGTTTAGTAGAGGTCCAGCTGTCCACCTCTCCACCCAGAACCAGCTGTTTCTCCCACAACTCCAGACCCACACGCAGGTTATCCATGTAACTATCTGTCTTCTCTGACACCTGCCAGAGAGACACACAGATTTACCAAGAATCTAAAATGACTGAACAAAATGTGATGCATGTGAATACTGTAGATGTTTTTCATATCCTCACATCCAGCCATGAGTCCACCAAAGCATCTGCCTCCATCTCAAATGGAGTTATCGAGCAATCAGGAATTTTCTTCAGCTGGGACTGCAACTGTCTGCACACAGATCTGAACTCCTCCATCTTGGGTCCAAGGCTTTTAAGATCCTCCTTTATGCCAACGACCTACAATATACAGACAGAAACATTACTAGAAATAGAAAAATTGAAATAGAAACAGTATGAGATAAAATTAAATAAAATGACTGTGGTGGTGGTAGTCTGATGGTTAAAGATCTAAGCTACTCTAACTAAGTAGACATAACCAGACTTTTTTAATCCTGCCTTTGAACATGAGCACTTATTACTACTATTGTTACTTAATTGTAGACTACACATTGATAATAAATTACCTAAAGTTTTATTCATATCTCTACAAATAAATGTACTGCAGGCCATGGAGGATCTGAACAAATAATCAAATTAATTAGAAAATTTAAATTATTTAAAATTAATTTAACATTGGCACTGATTTGTCAGAACAAATTGGAAAGAGAAGCCTCTTTGAGATTAATAAAAGTGAAGCCCTTTCTGTACATGCAGATTAAGCAAATTGTGATTAATGCTGATACAAAATTAAAGGGATAGTTCACCCAAAAATGAAAAATTCTGTCATTAATTACTCACCCTCATGTTGTTCCAACCTTCGTTCATCTTCGGAACACAAATTAAGATATTTTTGATGAGATCCGAGAGCTTTCTGACCCTGTATAGACAGCAAGGGTACTACCACATTCAAGGCCCAGAAAGGTAGCAAACACATCGTTTAAATAGTTCATGTGACATCAGTGGTTCAACCGTAATTTATGAAGCTATGAGAATACTTTTTGTGCTCAAAGAAAATGAAAATAATGACTTTATTCAACAGTTTCTTCGCTTCCCTGTCAGTCGATTGACAGGTAATAGAAGAAATTGTTGAATAAAGTCGTTATTTTTGTTTTCTTTGCACAAGTAGGTTCTCGTCGCTTTAAAGTGGTAGTTGTGCTGCTGTCTATGCAGGGTCAAAAAGCTCTCGGATTTCATCAAAAAATTCTTAATTTGTGTTCCGAAAATGAACAAAAGTCTTACAGGTTTGGAACAACATGAAGGTGAATAAATAATGACAGAATTTTCATTTTTGGGTGAACTATCCCTTTAAATTAAGGATGAACTTAAAATAAGACTGCTTCGTACTAAGCTCTACTGTACATCTCTGTCTGAATTGTAATATCTGACCCCTAGTGGTGCTTATCCAGTATGGAATTACTTTTCTGTGAAAGAAACCAGGCAATTATAACATTAGCTTGCATTGTGATTAGTCTGAGGCTGACATACTTTTGCAAGGAGTCTTTGTAGGTTGTCTTTGCCCATGTATGAAGCTTGCTCATTGATGGTTTGCTCCGCCCTCTGGAGAGTATTGCCCAGGTAACTGCAACAGCTCTGAAATTTCTTCAGCGAGTCCGTTACGAAAACAGTGCAATGCTCTTGTCTGTCAAACAAACACACCACTACACACACACACACACACACACACACACACACACACACACACACAGGTTCTGTGCAATTACACTGTAATTAAAGGTAGTTCACCCAAAAATTCACCCAAAAAACCTGAATGAATTTCTTTCTTCTGAATGTGGGTAACCAAACAGTTTCTGATCCCTATCGACTTCCATAGATTTTTTTTTCCCATGCTAAGGAAGTCAATGGAGACCAGCAACTGTTTGGTTACCCACATTCTTCAAAATAAATTATTTTGTCTTCCACAGAAGAAAAAATGTCATACAGGTTTGGAACAACTTGATGGTGAGTAAATGATGACAGATTTTTCATTTTTTTGGGTGAACTTACCCTTTAAGAAAGAAAAATGGGTGAATTGCATTATTTAGTTTAGAGTAAATCTCAACTTGGGTATAGAAACCACCTGTCAGATACAGCTCTTTCAGTCTCTTCCCAAAGAAATTCAAGTTCCTCATTTGCTGGATCAGGGTGCTCTTTCTGTTGAGAGACTTCAGACAGAGCCTTCTTGATGCTTTGGTATTCGGGGCGAAGAGAGTTCAGTTGTGATTCGAGATCGGACAGAGCTCGCATCCTAAACATAGTTGTATACACAGTGTCAGAAGAATAAAGTAGAACACAGAGTTACTGTAAGTCAACTTTTGTTGTATAGAAAAAACAAACGTGGACATTCTTTGAATGAATTGCATCATTTGCTTATTAGTTCAAATTAATCTCAATTAATTCCAAAATCAATATTTACTGAGCCCAAATAAAGACAATTCCAAGACCACAGCATCTGCATCATGAGGTCTAGGGAAGAAAGATCCATACCGGTGTTGCACAGCTGGCATGGTGGGATCTTTTAGACCCTGTTTTTCTGCTGCCACCTGCACCTTCCTCAACTCAGCCTGCATAGTCTTCCCCCTCAGACCGTGGCTCTGGTTCTGCTGTTCCTTCTGGAGCTCATTCTGTCGAATCATCAGTCGATCATCTGCCTCTTCCACCCTGTGAACCAGTACCCCCACCATGTCCAAACAGGAAACAGGTCTCCCATCCTGTGTCACTTCAAGCTGTGCTCCACCTAAAAGCTGGTCCAGCTGTGGAGCCTTATCCTTAAGGCTGCTGACTCCCTTTCTGATTAGTGCCAGCTTGGACCTGCTGTCCTGCAGGACCACTGCATCATTGCTGGGGGCACTTTGCACAGAAGAGACATCAAGCTCCACAGTGCGAAGGGACATGAGGAAGCGGTCGAGAGCACGGGCAGCAGCGTCACTCTTGCGCACTTGTTGCCTGAGCCGGTCTAGGCTGGATCTGTGGTTCAGAACCACCTGGGTCAGAGGTGATCGGTCCCGCAGGTCTAGATGACTGGGCTCAGAGTCGAATCGAGACAGACGGTCCATCTCTGTCTGGATACTTTCATCTAAGTCCTGAAAATAAGAGGGAGAGGTAGATATTTAGATAAAAATGGGATGGAGGCATATAACTTAGTTTTACATGCAGTGAAATTACTACTAAATACTTTACATGAAACATTCTTGTCTCTCAGATCATATTATATTATATTATATTTAAATAGTAACTGCACAAAGCACTGATAGATGATTCAAATTAATTGCAAATAATAAAATACAAATTAGTAAATATTATTATGAATATACTAAAATATTAAAAACAATACCTATATTATTTATATTATATATTTTATTATATGTGGCATGGGCAAAGATAAAACTATGACAAGTAACAAATAAAAAAGGATTTAAGTTCTTGTACATTTCTCTTTTAATTTGCTCAGTGTAATAAACAATAGAATAAGTGAATATAATTATGAATAATGTAAAAATATTAAAAACAATAGCTCTATAGTCTCTCACCTTCACATCTCTCAAAATGGCAGGGTTAGCTAGTTAATATCTAATGTTGGGCTCTTTGATGAAACTGTCAAGCCTTTCAGAATTAGAGATATTCAGCTAATAGAGTCCATGAGCTCAAGTGCTGCTCCCAGTGAATCCACCTGACAGAATTCAGACATATTTAACAAAACCAAGCCACACACACACACACACACAAACACACACACACACACACACCCACACACAACACAACACACACACACTCAAGTTCTGGCTACAGGGTATTTTCTCAGGAACTCTTTAATTTGAGCAGATCATGATTCTTTGGGTTGTACAGAGTGAAAGTGAACACAAGAAGCTGTAATATGATTTTATCTGAATATTAATTTCAGCTCACTAATTTTAAAACACACATTAAAGCTTGTACTGCTCTGAAAAATCAGTGTAATGTCATGTCTGAACACGCATATGACAGGGATGTTTTCAGAATGCACACACATACCTGCCCTGTAACTGTGACCTCTGCTCTCTCCACCGGACAGTGAGCTCCATGCGGTCTTGCTCAACAGCTCGTTCATTGTACTGAACACATTGCATACACAGCGCTTCATACTCCTTCCACAGAGACTCAGTCTCATCCCACAGAGACTTAAACAAAAAAAAGAGGGTTAAAATGGAATAATTTCCATGGCAGTTATTTTAGTTTCTATGGCCTGACTTTTATAGTAATTGTCATTTGAAAATTCATAATAATATCAAATGGCCAACTTTTAAACAAAACACTGTGCATTACCTTTAATTCTCTCAGTCGTTTCTGCAGGTCTGTGGGAGTGACTGATTCTGAGGTACGATCTCCAAGCATGCATTGCTCATTTCTGTTTAACTGAGCCTGTAATGCAAATCTGGAGCTGCGGTACCTAAGGAGTTCAAGAAAAAGGCATAAACCATAAGATTCTGAAACAATATCACATGCAATCATTTACAGAAACACATAGATATTCTCTTTTTATATCCATACCTGTCGTCTTCTGTACTCGTTTGTTTCACTATCTCTCTCTTCTCCACAGATCTCGGTTGCTGGGGACTAACAGGTGTAACAGCCTAAAACAAAATGTACCAAAATTTTTAGATAAAATTATATAAGTTTAAAACATAAGTTCTATAAAATAATCATATAGTTGTACCTCTGAAACAATAACCTGTTTGGGCTTCTCAGGTGGTGGTGGGACTGTTGGTGCTTTCTGAGTGAGTGGCTCTTTTGTTTGCTCTGTTTGTAAACTATTAGGTATTGAAAAATTTATACATTTATGCTAAAATTGTTTCATCAGACTAAAATAACCGATATGTGAAAGGCTTTTTCTGTTACCCAGTGTTTGGAGGAGATGTATCTCTGTCTCCACTGAACTGCCGCTGGATGGCAGCAAGCTGTCTTTCACATTCTCCGAGTTGGGCTTGTGCGAGCCTGTGTGCATCCTCAGGGCTCAAAGTATCACACAACTCCCTCAGAGCTTCTAGCTGCTGTCCTGCCTCTGCCAGACTGTCCTCCTCAGACAAACAAGCCTGCAGGAAGAGAGAGAGGGGAAATTTTTTTTTACCTACTTATATGTATATTTTTTGTTATTTTTACTCATATCTTATCATTTATCATTTTATTTACTTACACTATTTAATGCTACTTTCATTTATTTACTTTCCACTGTTGTTTTATTTTGCAGTATTTTTAAGCTAAGTTTAAGGTTGTGCCATGTGCCAAGCAAGTGAGTAGTGATGTGGTTAAGAGGAAAGACACGAATTAGAAGGGATTAATTGACACCAAAAGCAAACGTTTAATTTATAAAACAAAGGCGGAAATAAAATGTAGCTAAGAGATTTTCATCCCCACACCCATTTGTCCATATGACTGTTCCATGCTCCGTGGTCAGGGTAGCTGTAACTTTACCTCTTCTTTTGATTCTGATATTGATTCAGGCCTAAAGTTGAGTTTTTCCCTCTTAAAGTTTATCTCACATGTCTCCACCACACGGTTAAAATGCAGGCGGGTTAACTCAAATCGGAGTTGCTTCAAAAATTCTGATATTTGCACTCGAACAGCCTAAAAATATTAATCAAATAAAAAAAACACAACAGCAAGCAGACAACCTCTTAATGTTTGTAACTTCACATACAATCAGTTTAATACAGTGTAGAGCATTTCAGTTAGTATCTAAAATAAAAATGGTTAATAATATTAAAGTCACACTGCAGATATAGACAAACAAGCACTAATATTACTATACAGATACCTTCCACTGTGTTCTAACGGATTGTGTGAAAAACTCCATGTCTCTTATTTCAGATGGGGTGCAGAAAGCTTCCATCCCTTCTGCAGCTCTCAAGAACTCTTCAAGAAGTTCAGGGTCCAGAGTCCGAAGCGTCTCCTAAAAAAAAAAAAAACCAACACAGATACTTGGGGAAATTAACCACCATCTCTTATAAAAGATACAGGCACAACAATATAGTTTAATCATATTAGGCTTTTTTTAGCTCTTGCAAACACTTGAGGAAAACAAGCAAACTAACTCATGACTAAAATGGACAAACCTCCTTAACTGATGCCTGTTCGTTCGTCATTCGCTTGTCCTTGAATACACTGATTGCTTCTATAATATGCTCTTGAAGACAGTGCTTGGCTTCCTCAAATCTATTTCTAACCAGGGCCTGTGCCTTTATATAAGCCTCAGTGTAGGCTTGAGGGGGTGCCTGGGCAAGAGCTGACTGCTTAACCCGAGGAGCTGACTGCTGTTGGGGCATCAGATCTTGGGACTGAAGCTCTGCCTGGGGAGCTTGGCTTTGGATAAGGGTTTCAGATGGGGCCTCTGGCCTGGATGAACTCCACTTTTGCTGACTTTGCTGAGGCTGTTGTGGAATCTGAGGTCTTATAGGAGCTTGAGCAGGTGGTTGATTCCATGGAGCTACTGGTTGGGGACCACCATGGAATGTAGTCTGGGAAGAGACTTGAAACTGATGTTCTGGCCGGACTGGACCCCACTGCCATTGAGGGCTTGGCTGCCTTGGTGGGGCTTGATATTGGGACTGAGAATGTGGTCCTATGGGCCCTTGGGTTTCAGACCCGGGGTATACTGGACTGACAGGCCTCCAGTGCTGTGAGGAAACCATATGCTGGGCTGGACCTTGGGGTCTCATCTGTGATTGACACCAAGGTGATTCAGGTCTAGCAGAGGGCCACTGTTGAGGCTGTGATTGCGGTTGTTTTTTAGGGTAAACTGCCATTTGAGACTGAGGGTGGACTACCTGACCTGGAACTTGGACAGTGGGGTAGGTCTGGGCCACTATGCCTGGTCTTATTGGTGACCACTGCTGAGGTTGAGCTGGAGGGATACTTTGAGGTTGGGGATGAGTTTGGAAATGGGCCAGTGACTGCATCTGGGCAACAACAGAAATTGGTCCTTGGACTTTGGGGTATGTTTGGGTGACGTCTCCTGGTTGATACCACTGGGGTTGCCCCTGAGGTTGAATCATAAGTGGTGCACTTCCCTGTGCTTTGACCTGAGTTTGGGTTTGAGATTGAACAGGCATCTGGGGTCGAGGCATAGAGATGATTCTGGGTTGTATGGGGGATGCACCTTTGGGTTGAGGGGAAATTACAGTCGGATTGTACATTGTGGGTTGCTGGGACTGAGCCTGCACTACACCATGTGGTGACTGTTGTCTCTGCAATATTATTTGTGGTTGAATGGGTGATGCTTGGTACTGTTGGGCTGGTCCGGAAGTGCCTTGAGGCATTGTTTGGGCCACTGAAAATCTTTGTGGTCGTGGCACTGCAGGATGGGTTTTAGCAATAGTCTGTTGTGGCTGCCATTGGGCCATAACCTGTGGTTGCATGGGTGTCATGGATTGAGATTGTGCCTGTTTCTGGATCATCACTTGAGGTTGCTTTTGTTGCTTAATGGGTGCAGTAGCTTGTAGTTGTTGTGTAGTTGTTTGAGCTTGAGTTGATAAAGAGGGCTGAGGTTGGGTTAATACTTGTTTATGAATCGGAACAGTCACTGTCTGTAGTGTTTGTTTTTGAGTCGTTGATTGTGCTGGAACTGCTGGCAAAGTTTGAGCTAGTTTTCGTGTTACTACAAGAGGTTTCTCTTGTGCAATAGGCTGAGCTGGCTTCAGGTCTTTCTCATCACTCTCAACAATGCTTTTTGAGCTAGGTGAGCTAACAGTCACTATATGCTGTGGTGGTGTTTGAGAACTTAATTGGCATTTGTCCTCAGGCTCTGACTGAGATTGCGGCACCAACTGTGGTGCTGGTTTTTGGGTAACATTTTCCAATTGACTCTTCTGCTGAAGCCAAGGTCTGTTCTGCAGATGTGCCTGGGACTTCTTTACTTTCCTCTGCTGCTTTGGAGCTGGCTGTGTTTGTGTTTCTAGTTGGCCCTGAGGCTCTGACTGGATTGGTACTTGTGGTTGAACCTTCTGCTGTTTTGCAAGCTGAGTTTTCTCTTGTTGCTGTATGTGCACATATGGCTGTGTTGCTAATTGTTGTTCATTATGTACTTGTGATTCTGCTTGTTGTAGGTTCTGTGAGGGTTGGCTAGCTACTGGACCTTGCACCTGCCCCTGGTTTTCTGTCTGTTGTTGTGTCACAGGTTGTGGTAAAGATATCTGGCTTTCTACATGATGCTCTATGTCGATTTTTGTTTGAGCATGGACTTTCTGTGACTTAACTTTAATGGACTGAGAGTCTTTCATTTGCATACAGGGGTGCATTTGTGGTTCTGGACTACTTTTCTCCGCTTCATAGTCTTGTACAACAATCATAGGCACAGTCTGACTACAAGGCTGGGTCTTCAGGTCTACAACTTGAGAAGATACCTCTGAGGGTATTTGAGAATATTTTGGGACTTTGGTCCTGACTGCAGGCTGAGGTTCTGTTTGGCCAGAGGCTCCTGATGGAGAGATAGGCTGGAAGGAGGGTTTTTGGGTTTGGGACTCTTCCTCTATCTCATGATACTGTACAAAGATCTTGGAAGGCGGCTGGTCTCTAACAGGGCTTCTGTCTCTGCAAGCCCCTAAAGAGCTGAGCATCCCTATGGCTTCCTGTTGAGATTTAGCAAAATGTCAAAATCATAATTCATTTGCATGCAATTCTGAAACAAGGTTACTCATTCCTAGGAATTAAAGGAAAATAACAGAAAACAATTTATGGCATAACTGATAATTATTGAAAGAGCTGATCCAATGCTATAGATAAACTTTTTTTTTTAAGGTGTTGTTAATCTAAAAGCAGTCGACAGACCTGTGACTTTTCAACAGCAGTGCGGACTCTGTCCTGCATGGTGGATACGATGAGATACTGCAGTGGTGAAGTCTTTTGACTATTCATGACCATCACCTGTAGATCCTGCTCCTCCATAACCACCTGACCCTCTAACTGTAGACCCCTTGAAATCAACAGCTACAGGGCAAGAGAGAAGAGCCCTTTATTCCAAATCAGCTAAGTAAAGTGATGTATGAATATTTTGTGTTGCTTGTAGATACTCACCCGTGCTCTGGGGTCTTGCCCTCTTCTCTGCCTGTGTGTTTCCTCCTTCAGGAGCTGATACAACTCACTGGCTTCCATCTCCCAGTGTAACAGTTCAGCAAGACGCCCATCCAACCCGCTCACACTCACGTGCAGCTCATCACACACCTGCTCTGCCTCACACAGTGTCTGCAAGATCTAGAAATACACACAAAAAAACAGAAATGCATACAGACATCAGTAAAGATTATTAGTGTTAGATTAACATTTTAAAAACGTGATATTCTGCTAATATGACTCTATATAATTTGATCGCATACACAAAGGCAAGAAAAGTAACACAATGCAAATGAAGACCTAAAGGGCCAACCAAAGCAATGCGTTTGCTTACTTCAGGTATAGCTTGCTGAAGTTTGCTCAGGGTTTCTGGAGAGCAGTCTAGAGATGGCGAGAGGGCTTCTAGATCCACATCCTTTATTTTCGTCATCATAAGCTGGAAGAAATAACCATTTTAAGTTAAATCCTACTTGATCTATTCTTAAATTTAGAAAACAAAAAGACAAAGCAACAAAACCACAAATGCATACTAATAAAAAAAGCAGGGAATATGAAGTATATATTGTGTGTTTTTATGTATGTGTGACATACACACATACATAAACACATGTATGCATACCTGTAGTCTCTTTGTGTAAGTACGTAGTGATCCAGAAACCACCTCCACAGGTTCTTTCAGTAACTGAGTGGCCTCCCTTATCAGAGACTGAACTGTCTGAGCACTAGATGGGTCAGCACTGGGCTCCTCAACTAAAGACTGAAAATATACAACTTGCTTCAAAATACTACAAAAGGCAATCTATTTTATATCTCTGTCCAATGCAATCAGACAAAACAATGTATTGTTCCTATTCAAGATAAGCACACGTTTTTTAATACTTTATTTTATGATTATGGTTGCACATGGAGTATCTAAGTTTGAACATGATGGGTAACTTACAAATTGGGCTGTTTTGGCAAAGTCAGCCCAGAGCAGATTTATCTTGCAGAGTTCATCTGAAATAGCGCGGCTAGACTGTGGGTCTGTGACCTCTGTCAAGTAGTTGGCCACCTCATTCAGGTGAGCTTGGCGAGAACTCCACTCTGACATTACTGATAATGCCACCTTGGAAACCAATGAGAGGGCATGTTTACATTCCAAAAAAAAAAAAAAACACGAACAGCCATTAAAAATATTTGAGTTTTGTCTACCCAGAGCATGGATTGACAGTAACTTCAATAACAAAGTAAATTCAGATTTTTCTCTATACATGTGTTTGTTCACCTCTGTTCTCTGCCTGTGTCGCTGGCCATGTGGACTCTGCTCCAGCCATGCGCGCAATGAGGTGTAGATATCACTGTAAGAGTCCCATGCTGCCAAAACACGGCCCATAGTACCCCTCACCATCCGTACACCCTCCAGAGTCACCGTCACATCTGCTTCCAGATCAGCCACCTGATGATTTACCTGAGTCGAGTCTCCAGCTGAAGCACACATCAGAATACAAATAATTATTGATTGTTCAGTAACAAGACTTTTCACAAAAATGCAGAGGATACATTTTTAACAGTTTTTCATACATCTATAGTTTTTTATTGTCATTTCGTACTTATTTACACTGTAATTTTATGGTCATTTAGGAGCATGCATACACAGTTCCTTTGTATTACCTAAGGCAGCCTTGCTGGTGTATTTGTTGGCGATTAGTTTGAGTCTATGGAGGGCTCCATCTAGCAAAGAAGTCAGTTCCTGTTTGTTCACAGTCTCCTAAAAACATTCATTATGATCAACGCTTAAAGCATCCACAATTTCAGACTTCAATGTTTAATTTTAATTGCCAAGCAATGCCCAGGAGCAAAAATATTTTTCGCATTCTGACACTTTGACTTCACTAAAATTCTCACTCACATTCCAGTCCTGCATTAGCACACGAACAGCCTCCTGGGAAATGTAGGCTCTTTTCCAAGATCGCAGTTTAATGTTGAGTTGATTCAGCAGGTCTAACACTGTGTGTCTGCACTCATGGTACTCCAGCTTAATACCATGATATTTAGCTGTTACACGGACTCCGGTGAACCTGGAAAATGGATGCATACACAAAACAATTAAATAGTTTGCTGCATTTTATGAAGAGCAAATACTGCAATTAAAAGTGATGCTGTTTCATTTGCAATCGGACTCATGTCTGATTAAGCAACCAAACTCACCTTCTCTTCATCTCTTCCATCTTGTCTGTCGGCACCAGAGTCTCTCCAAACTCATTTGTGTTTTGAAACGTATTAAACCTCTTGATATGATGTGGCATCTCCTCCAAACACACCTGCAGATAAACACACAGGCAGAAATGTGACATTACTTACATTTTCATGACTGAACGGCTCTATAGGCATAATAAAATTAACATAAGGAAGTCAGTCAAACCTTTAGTAGCTCGAGTCTCTCCCGGGCCTCCTCTGCGGCTCGGGCATGATCTATTGGCTCACCTTCTTCAGCAGATAAAACCTCTTCAATACGCAATAACCAGCGCCCTACGGTGTCCAGTGGGGGTGGGAGACTCAGGTCTAGCTCTGTTTTATACTCACGCAGCTACCACAGACACATATATCAGTGCAAATTAGCATAAGATTTCTACTGTGTGAATTTCTATACACTAGGAGGAAACTGCATCCATTTAGATGACATGCATTCAGACATGTTATTTTTCTATTGAGTCTGATGAATCTCAGTACAAAATCGAATACTCAAAATAGATTAATAAAACCCATCAAAAGTAACACAACCAAGAAAGTTTCTGTGATGCAGTGACCTCTGACCTTCTCAGCGAGAGCATCCCATGCTCGTCTGAGAGCTTTCTGCTCTGCACTGAGATGAGGAGTCCTCTTCATCGCGGTTAGTAACGGCATTACAGGCCGCCGCTGTTCGTTAAAGGACACAATGAAGGTGTGGAAGACCTGACACGAAATCATATAAATATTAATGGAAACAAATCAACAACAATAGCAAATAATCATGTACAACAAAACAGGCGCAAATCTAAAAATGTGTTCATTTCGTTTATAGGATATCATAATTCAGTATCTCAACATATTCAATAGATTTTAAAAAAACTGGAATAAAATATTTTTCTGGAACAAAAAATGTGTTACATTATTTGCAAATAAATAAATCAATTCAATCAAATGAAATAATGTATTTCCCAGAATAACTTTAGTGCATCTTGTTTCATTCAGCAGTGTGGACTTTTATTTCATTAAAATAAGATTATATCAAAGAATAAGAATTTAGGTCTTACTTGGTATCTCTCAGCATAGCTCTCTCCTTCAGTGGAGTCCCACCCCTCTATCAGCTCCTGATAGGCCTGATCCAACCAGCATGTGACCTCCTGAGCCTTCTGATTGGCTGAAGTCTAGACAGATAGGAACAAAAAGGAAAGATCAACAAATAAAAAAAAAATTGCATACTGCCCTACTGTATAGTAATATAAAAACATTATGTGTAAAGAGTAGCATGTCCGAATTCACATTTTTCATAAAATAGTAGGCAAAATAAAATAGTATCCATGAATTGAAGGTGCATTCATACCATATAATAATTACCGTGATTACGAGATACCAACTTGTAAAAAGCGTTCACGTCCTCGTAGAACTCGTAATTACAACTTGAGCTTGAGAACTGGGAGTTTTCTGAGAGCTACAACTTGTACACTCTGACCACCTCATTCATTAGGTGCTATGTTTAGGAACCCTTGGACTCGGACTCGGAACTATTGCACTATCAAGTCCAAGTGTGTGAACAGCTCCAAGTAGAACGTCACGTGTTGTCATCTCGAATTCACAGTAATTACAACATGGCGTGAATGCAGCATGAATTTGTCACCCCTGTACTAAGCAATGCAACGGATGCTCGTAGGGTCACATGACACATACCAACATGGACTATAGAACATGCTTTTTTCATTACCTTATTCAAAAGAAGTACCTACTCAGACTCAAAGAGTATGCGATTTTGGACACAGCCTTTGATTTTTTTTTTTTAGAAGTACTTTATGGTGCCATTATAATCAAGGTATACAAAACAAAAAATATTTTCATATTCCATATGAGGTAAATGATATGGATTAAAATGGGATTAAAGCTGTGCACAAGTTAAACACTATTTGCATTACACACTAAACAGTAAAGCAGAGTTTAGTACTGCAGTCCTCTAGAGGAAGCAAGTTCTTAACACAAACCAACTTTCTCAGCATGTCTGTAATTAAAAAGCTTTTGTTTATGTACCACAAACGCTCAAGTTGAGTGTATTAGAGTCCTCAAACACAAGATCTGCTTTATTAAATAAATTATCTTTAATTCCGTGGATTATCTCTGTAATGGCTGGGGTTATCTTCATACAGTAATTGAGTTTACAGTTATTAGCATGTTTATACATGCAAGACACTAGTAGTTACTGAGCATCATAGGGGGCATCTTAAAAGAGGACAGGGTTGATATTTTACCCCAGGGGCAGCTGCTCTAGCTGTCTCAGGTGATTTGGGAGGGCCTGATTTGATTGGACAGGGCAATAACAGGTGAGCCTGATCAGAGACCAGTTCAAGTAAAAATTACACAAGTGGACCACAGTAAAAAAAAAAGAAAAGTTCAGTCAAAAAGGGCAGACCTTTCCAAAAAGTACTAATATGTACCATTTAGGTACTAATATGTACACTTTGGGTACTACTATTTACTTTTAAGGTAGAAAAGATTTAGAGGTAAATAAGGTACAAAAGTGTACCTTTTGAAAAAATACTGCTCCAGTGACAGCTTTTGTACCTTTTTTGAGAGTGTACAGTATATACTGCATTTACACATTGGTTTAGGATCAAACAACAAGCCAGACAAGTCCAAATGAACCTTTCATAGACATTCATGAATAATCCTGGTAACAAAATAACAAAAACTAACGCACCTTTACCAAACTAAAAGAGAAAAAGCAGTTAAGGAATCCAGCAGCTACTGTAAAACTAAGAGAGAGATAGACAGATAGAATTACCTGTCTTAAAGGTGACGCAGCTATAGAAGGAGTAAAGTCTGATGGCAGATTGACAGGAGAGAGGCGCTGAGGAGGAGTGAGATACTAAACCACCATAGAGAGAGAAAAAACAGAACGAAAAATAAACAGAGGAAGAAGAGAAAAAGAGATGTGAGAGCATAAAGAGTCACTAGAGCGTTTCAATTTATTGGAGGAATACTGTCCTGTTTACTTGTTTTGAAATATTATGCTTGGTGAATATTAAAAAAAATAAATATAGTAAAACCTAAGGATGCATGCTTAGAGGAAAATTTCCAATTGAGATTGAACTGAAGAAAATTGACTGATTAAAAATGTGTGTGTTTTTTTTTTTAAAGCTCTATTGTAATTTTGGTTTTATTTTGATTAATCATGATGCCCTACTAACACCACTTAAAGGAACAGTTCAAGAAATAGCTTGAACAAGAGAGTGAATAAATTATGACAGATCTTTAATTTTTGCTTGAACAATTCCTTTATTTTCATGCTTAGGACATGGAATTAGGACAGTGCTCTTTAGTAAAATGTTGTACTGAAAATTGAAAATATTTTTATTAAAATATAAAAATGGCAAAAAAGTATCTGTAAGAGACCAGATTTAGGGTATAGTCATTGTAAACAGCAAAAAAAAAGTCAATGAGAAAAGTGTGCACAATGTGTGTGTGCGTGTGTGGCTAACCTGCATTTCCTCATCACAAACAGAAGTATCTTTAGAGTACTGCAGGAACTGAGCAACATAAGTCATAATAGATTTTTCATCAGGATCCCTAACATCAACATCTGAAATACAAATACACCATTCTCCTATGATTAGGTCATATAGAAAACAAAAGCCTAAATTTATCACTGCTTGTTGCATACATACAGCAAAACAACACAGCATATATTTGCATGGCACAAACACACACTTACCGGCTGGATCTAGTAGTCTGGGGATGTGAAGTTCTCTTTCAGCAATGTGGAAGGCTTCCTCCAGGTTCTGTCTGTTCGTTCTTGTTCGGGCTCTGGTTAAGTTCACTATATTCGGTCTTAGAGCATGAAGTATCGCCAAAAACACTACACCACTCCTCCAGCTCGCCTTAAAATCCTTCACATTCAGAGTACAACCAGCCCTGAGAAAGATGCAAAAAGAATAGGGTTTTATAGAACAGAATCTCACTGTTTCCAAGAATCCCTTCTAGCAGGTTGTTCCTCACCTCTGGCACTGCTCTCTGACCCACAGCAGCAGGGCTTTCTTGGCAGATACGCGGAAACGGGTGTGCAGGGGTGAACCACGGGGTGGCACTGGACTGCTGCGGGCACTGCTGCTGGTCGAACGAGTGTCCAAACTCGCCAGTGACTCCAGAGACGACTGACGAGAACTAAAGTTCAATGTGCTGGCCAACTCTTCGATCTAAACAATGTAAAATACCCATCAGAAAAATCACAAAATTGACAATCACTCTTCTCAGTTATAGTATATTTGAAGTACATTTTATATTAGTACACTTTATTAGAATTTCTGGAGTCTTGGGGCTAATATCATCTGTATCATCTCTTCTGTTAGACTGAGACACTAAACTTACATGAATGTGCATGATGATGGTCCAGACGAGACCCAGAATGATGGAAGGTTTCCCGTCCATAATGTCTGAGACATTGATGTTGACCAGTTTGATCTGCAGGACAAAGATTTTGATGAAGTAACAGATACCAGTAACAGTTGATATTTCACCTCTACACAGCAGAGCTTAAAAGTAATGCTTTTCTTCACACAGTTGTGTGAAGTGCATGATGTTGGCTGGAGTGGCAAAGAAAAATTATATTGTTCTTCAAAGCAGCACAGAATAATCTTCACTTTCATTAGCCTGTCCAGCATCCAAAAAACATGCATGCTGAGAACAGAAAATCCCCTTCCAAAACAAACAAAAATCATTAATGTAGTTCCAACACAAAAGGATTAACATCTGTCTTACAAATTTAAATTGATTGCACACAGTTAAATCAAGTTGAAAACCTTCTCCTGTGGGGGGAAAAAAATCAAGAATTGAGTTGATCCATTAATGTGTTGATACATGAAAATGAGTATTTTCCACTGTGGCCACTGCTGGTGCATCTTACCGATTTCCTCTTAAGGAACGCTAGACCTTTCTCAATGTTTGTTCTGTGCTGAAATGTCCCCCTTCCTTTTTCCCGGCTCTGAAATGAAGGTAGGTTGTGGTTATCACAAAATAACTGCTATTGTTTTTTGTAATAGAATGGTATATCTGCCAATACTTTAAGATTATCAAGCATGCCCACATGACCAAATAACAGCTTGTGTCAGTTCCAAATCAACCAATAACCTAGTCAATGGATAGTGCACATTCTTCTGTTTTCAAACATTTTTGCGCAGATATGGAGTATAATTGTGCAAAATAAATATTAATCTATATTAAAGGTATAGATGTGTATGTATATTGGGCAATGGCCACTTTGCTCTCTAGATATCAGCATAGGTTTTTGAAAAATCGGTTGACCACTAATGAATCAGACACTTACCATTCTCTGACCACTCGACGCCTCCAGCAGGTCCAAAAGTCTGCTTCCATCTCTGAATTCATTGAAAAGATCCACCACAGTAACTGGAGGACTCCTCTGAGAAAGCAAAATAAAATACCACATGGTATATACCATGCACATGGAATATAAATTTATACCTAAACCATACAGGGGCAGACTGGGTTCTACATCTTTGTTTAGACCAGGGGCGTCAAACTCAATTCCTGGAGAGCCGGGGCCCTGCAGAGTTTTGTTCCAACCCTGCTCCAACACACATACCATGGCATGTAGTTTTCAAATAAGCCTGAAGGACTTGATTAGTTGGATCAGGTGTATTTAATTAGGGTTGAATCTAAACTCTGCAGGGCTCCGGCCCTCCAGGAATTGAGTTTGACACCCCTGGTTTAGATACAAATAAAATAAAAAAATGACTAAAAATAACGTTTCCATCATAATATCTCACCTCAAAATTAAGAAAAAATTTAAGTTTGGCTTTTGTTGTTGTTGTTTTCAATTAAACACATTACCCTCAAATCTACCCAAAACCTTTTTTGTGTAAAATTGTATCGTTTGGAATATTGCTTAGTTTCCATTTACAGTTTTGTTTGGTAATAGAAGTCAATGTGCTCATAACAGATTTTCAGACATGTCTAGAGGACAAATCAAACAAGCTTGTGTGAACTCATCCAGTAAAAACCTTTTACGTGAAACTGAGAGCTCCAGGCATTAGTAAGTGTTTGCTGGGGAGACGGAGAGAAGAGCATATACAACTATCTAAAATAACACCTCTTATCTGTCCTCTGTTCATGCATGTAAGACATCAAGCCACGACAAACTGATTGTGTCATTTGCTCACTTTATAAGTAGCTGTGAGTGTGAATATGTGTTCACGAGTGTGTGTGCTGAGCAACTCCTGTTGCTGTCTGTCTTTCTGGCCCATGTCTGAGAAGATTATATTTATCCCCTGCCCACCCGATTCCCTCTCTGCTATTAGAGAACCTGCAGGAATGACCTCTACCAAAAAAAAAAAAAAACCTCTCCATGTCCGTCATTTATCTGTAATTTAGTTGCCGATTCTGATGTCATTGTTATTTACTGTAAATACACATGATTAAAAATAATGCAAGTGAAGTTTATGATGATTCAAATAAACACAACATCATTGTTATAGCTTTTCTAAATCAGGTTTAGCTGACCCTCACCTTAGACAGCTGGGCATTGATCCAGTTGGTGAAGGTTCTCTTCTGAATTTGCTCCTGCTCAACTGAAGGCAAAGCAGACAGGAGAACATCATGAAAACCAGCATGTAGAAATATAGTGAGGGAACACACCTCATACAATTACACACACATGATCTGCAGGATTGAATCACTATGTGCCGTGTTTCAGTTCAATTCAAACAATGTCTAAGAATAGATCTTATAAACGCATGAGCAAGAAACAGGTGCATTTGTATTCAACCAACGATAACATTTTGGAGGGTATAATGACACTAGTCAGGTTTGTCTTTGTCAATTTTAATACAAAAATGTGTACCTTTTACCCTAATTACATTTTAACCCAAATTCTTTTCACCCCAATTAAATTAAATTTAAATAACATGTTTTAATCTGTAGAATAAACATGTATTTAAACAATGGGGAAAGAAAATTAGTTTGAGAGCAAATTCATTCATTTATTCATACCAACTTCTAAATAATTTGTGTGTGCTCCACATGAAACACAATACAGACCTAAAACTTGTAGTCACATCAAATAGAGCGCCATTTATGTTTACCTTCATAAAGTTCCACAAAGTCAATGAGCTCATTGGCTGTGTGAAGATTGAAGAATATCTTTCTCCTCCAAGCTCTCTAACTCTACTTCTTCCATTCTTCTTCTTGAACAAGGACCCTAAAATCTCTCACAATATGACCAAGTCTACACAGAACAGCTTTTACTAATACAGTTTTCTCAGTGTTGACAACTCTCTCCTCAAGCGAACATGTGAAATCTTCAACCACTGTTTCTGCAAACCCCTTAAGACAAACCTGACTGCCAACCTGATTCTAAAAGAGCTCTCCCTCATTAACTGCTAAACATGGCCGCACTCACTATGAATAAGACTCTCAGGTCAGTTATCAGGATAATGTCTCAGAGATGTCGCTGTTGACTGACTGACCCACAAAGAGAGAACGAGAGAATGTATGTTTCAATAGATTCCTTGACAGGACTGGAAGAGTTTGACATGTATCAGCAGCACAGGATGAGAGGAAGCTTTGAAACGGTTAATGTTATCAGCTGACACCCACGCTAAGTTTCCTAGGGATTTATTTAAAGTTCAGCTATCAAATACTAATGCACTTTTACACTTGACACAGTTAACCCAGGGTCATTTTACCCCGGAAAGTGATTCGTCAAGCACTGAGGAACTGCACAATACTGTACATAATACTGTTTTGTTACACAACAGGTAAAAGAAACCTGTACACAAGGTGAAAAAAGACCCACAACAAAGGTAACCATCTTGTGAAAGTATTTGTTAATAATAAAAAATAAAATTTGTTTATATATAATGTATATACAATACAATACAATACAATGTTGAGTAAGGGCTTTTGAGAGTACAATAAACTACGTAAGGCTACTTAGTGTAGGTTTATCCGTAAATACTGTTGGATGGTTTGTTAATTACTTATCGGATAGATCTCAATGTATAAATATAGATGGACTCACTTCTTGTACTCTGAATGTAAATATAGGCGTACCACAGGGATCAGTCCTTGGGCCATTATTATTTATTTTATATATTAATAATATTGGGAATAATCTCGCACATTCAAGTTTTCATTTATACGCTGATGATATGGTGATTTACTCCTCTGCATCAACATTGGATCAGGCTCGGAGTCATCTTCAATCTGATTTTGATGCATTTCAGCATACACTGAGTGATTTAAAACTGTTTTTAAATGCGGAGAAATCTAAACTTATGATGTTTACAAAAAGAAAGTCTGCACTTTCAAACTCATGCTCAATTACTACTCTTCAAGGTTTGGAGATTGAAGTAGTATCTAAGCATAAATATTTAATTGATGATTATCTTTCTTTTGGGCCTCATATTCAGTACCTTGTGAGAAAATTAAAGTCGAAACTGGGCCTTTTTTAGAGTCAAGTATTGCCTTTCTTTTGCAGCAAGGAAGAGATTGGTAGCAGCTACATTTTTGTCAGTGTTGGATTATTGTGATATCATATACATGCAGGTACCTAAGCATTGTTTACAGGCGTTGGATTCAGTTTATCATGGAGCATTAAGGTTCATCACAAATTCAAAAGCCCTTACTCATCATTGTTTATTGTGCTCTCGGGTTGGATGTCCGGCGTTGTCATCCCGTAGACTTAAGCATTGGTACATATGTATATATAAAATCATTTTAGATTTACTTCCTTCGTATTTACAGCAGAATATCTTACAAAAAACGTGTAAAGAATTATGGTCTTCGCTCACAAGAATATTATCTTTTAAGCATCCCTAAAGTTTGTACTAATATGGGTACAATCCATTTGATTGGAATCGACTACAAGATAAGTTATGCTTAAAAGAGTTGGTATCACTAAATTATTTTAAATGTATTTTAAAGGATCTAATTGTAGAGTCACCTGATTGTAAATGTATCAAGTGATTTGTGTATGTTTCTGTATATGTAAACGAATGTATTTTGTTTTATGTGTAACAAAATGTGCTGCCTATCTTGGCCAGGACCCTCTCGTAAATTATATTTTAAATCTCAAGAGTTTTTAATTTCCTGGTTAAATAAATAAATAATAAATAAATAAAATTTTATCAACTCTGAGGTGTTGCACGTCCAAATGTAATTAATGACATTTATTAATGGCATCCATCTGTAGTCTTTAAAAAAAAATCAAACTGCATGTTGCTGGTGTTAAGCAAAACAGAAACTGACACAGGGATCAGGTTTGGTTTCTGGGATTTGTAACTGAGGTAACCCACCAGAGACCTAGTCCAAAAGAATGACTCGTAACTAAATGACAACAATGAAAGAGGCCAAAAGAAATGAGTGAGGCAAGTGCAGCAAGGGAAAAATTATGTGGCCGACACAAACTCAAAAACTGAATCATTAGCCAAGGTGTTGATCCACCTCAGAAAGAAAGATTTGAAAACAACAAAATCCTCCCAGTGAACACTCCCCTTTACTCGTGACCTAATTCAAATGAACGCTACAGAAACACAATGACAGAAAAGACTGGAAAGTTTCCACTGAACAAAGTTCATATCGTATGGTCTAATGTGTTTTGGGAGGTGCAGTTCTTAAATCGTTAGAGACAACACCTCCCTTTGAGAGAACAACAGAGGGAGGGGAAACAACAAGAGGAGATAAAAATAGAAAAGACACACAACATGGATGACAACTTTTGCTGATACTTCATTCAGGCGGGACAGATATGATGAACAAATGACTTTCATAATGATTCATAGTATTAGAGAGGTAAAAACAAATACACTACTATAACTGAAAGCTACATGATTACTATAATCTTAAAGAACTCTTTCAAGACATACAGCCAATATTGAACGCTTTAAAAAAAAAAATTTTTTTATACAAATTATGTGCACTTTACCTTGTGATCCGTGTTTCTTCTTATGAGATCTTTCAGATGTGTGTTCAACCCTGACCAAATGAGGCAACTTCTTTTTGTTGTCTTTTAAGGAGACATCAACAGTGGTGATTGCACAATGATGTTCACGTGTGCGTGATAGAATAATATTAGTTAAATGTATTTTAATTATTGCACACCGTCTGGTCTATCTACGTTTAAAAAGCATTTTGCAACAGAGGAACAAAAATATTTTTTAACTAATTTCAAACCAACTACAAACTCACCCATGCTGCTGTCAGCAGATTTGCTATTCCAGAATTCCCTGTATTATCATCAGTTGTTGCATGTTGAAGTGTGCAACAACAGAAATGTTTCAGAAACCAGCCTCATCTTGCAATGCAGCAAAGCAACGCAAATCTCCCACATTGAAATACTGAAGAACATGCGTCAGCTGTAGAACTGAAATCTACCGTAAACACAGGGCACAACTTGCCTGGTAACCTTTAGCGAAGTCATTCAGGATCACGTGCCAGTACAGCAGGTTTAAAAAAAAAAGCTCCACCTTTTACTTATGCCAAAAGAAGCGCACACAGCATGTCCACACAGGTACTGATTAACGCTTCTCCTAATGCAGTTCTACTGTATCCTCAGGGCTCCGGCAGTGATCAACATGTTAAGACATTAATTATTCACTGATTCTTGAGACATGGAACAAATATTGTGCAACACAATTTCACCTGCCATCAGTTTTTAGTAATTTCCACTGACTTTTTTTAGTTCATTTCAGAACTCTGACAGAGAGAAATATTACCCAATTCATAATGTCATTTTTTTCTAATGATTTCAAAATGACAGAACAAGTAGCCTGAAAACACATTAAAACATATTAGTTCTTGTCAAGTGATCGACCCCTCAATTCCACAAATGAGGAGTGAACAATTATGTTTTTTTTCAGAAGTAATCTTGCCTTAATTATTGCCTAAATTGTGTTCATTAAAGGAACAGTTCACTTAAAAATTTTACATTTGCTGAAAAGTTACTGATGGACTGGAGTTGTGTGGATTACTTGTGGATTATTGTGATGCATTTATCAGCTGTTTGAACTCTCATTCTGACGGCACCCATGCACTGCAAAGGATCCAAGTGATATAATGCTAAATTTCTCCAAATCTGTTCCGATGAAGAAACAAACTCATCTACATCCTCTGAGGAAGCACGAGTAAAGTTTCCATTTTTGGCTAAACTATTCCTTTAAGAAATCTTATCTACACATCCACATTACTTTACTCTCATAACAACAACAAAGACACTACAATAGAGACAGCAAAGATTTTTGTGGATTAAAAGAAATTGAATTACCCACTCCCTGCATTCTAGAAAAACACTTTTTGTGCAACTCTTCATGACACAGGGCAACAGAACTTTAATTAAATTTATCTGTTACCAAACAATCTGCAAAACACATGACCATGCATTATTTATGCCTTATTCAAGTCATTGATTCAATATCACAGCATAATGTGTTTGGGTGTATGTATTTGTGAGAGAAAGATTGAGAGAGAGATTTTAACCCATACCGTTTGGCATCACCAATAAATCACTTTAATCTGCTTTTGAATAAACAGATGAAGAAAGATTTTTGAATGAATGAATGAATTCATAGAATCATCCAAAGTCCACTGAAAATTGCAATATATACATTTTGATACTGTCAAACCTATAACAGACAATGACAAATCAAATCAGATATGAGATATTGAAATATTTTATTTTAGTTTTATGCTTAAAAAACTTCAATCTGACCTTGCAGTAGAATGTGGACATCATCGATGTCCAGTGGCAGTGAGCCACGTTCTCCGGGCAGGTCTTCAGATGTCCTCTGTGATGTCATTATTCCTACGGAGACAGGTCAGCAGAGAACAAACTGAGGCATTGCAACATCTGTGGAGGAGACAGAGGATGTCAAAGCAGTCCAGGTTTACACTCTTAAGAATAAAGGTGTTTTCACAAAATGGGGTTTTCACAGTGATAACATAGAATAACTATTTTTGATTCCCCAAAATAACCTTTCAGTTCAAGTTTTTCCTATTGTGAAGAACATTTAAAAAAAAACAACAACTTTAAAATCTAATGGAAAGTTAAATGGAAAGTTTCCATGGATGTGAAAGGTTCTTTATGAAAATATAGATGTCAATAAAGAACCTTTATTTTTAATAGTACTTTAACCTTCCTTTGACACCGGGGAGTATTAAGAGGCCTTTCTGATATGCATTTCTTTTTTGACTGTAACTTTTATGAAGTGCTTGTTTTGTAATTTAAGGAAGCATTTCTATAAAAGGGTATATAGACTTACAGAAACATGATACGGTCAAGCTGATTATTTACCTGAAAAATAATTTTTTTACACAGTCTTATGAAAATAGCAATTCCACTGCTAATGCTGGTTGTTTATGCTGATATTTTCCTGCTAAAAATTAATTTGAGGACGTGTCAGTTGAAAAATCAATAAACTGAGTACTACTTAAAGCAATATTCTCAAGATATAAAGTTTAATTTGAAATTTGTTTTTGCTGGTTTTTCATATTAGAGGTCATAGAAACAGAAATAACTCTGAGTTTAATATTTTATCCATCATATTAAGACACATATGATGAGGAAATTGAACATACTGCACAGTAGCAATGGCCCTTAAGTTCCTGTGGATAGACAAATAAAGCAATGGCAGGACTCACTTCTCACTACCCTCTGGGGAGCCAAAACTGTCACTTTTTTCAGAATCTGTGAGGCATGATTAAATTTATCTGCATTATTAAAGATGATAAATATTAGATAAACACAAATTTCAGTAAACTGTAAAATCAGAAAGTCATGGCAAAATGTCAGTCTGTGACCATGTGAATATGTGTCCTTGCAGCACAACGTGACTCTGCTAGAGAACAGAGGGGTGGAGGAATGTGTACTATCCTGAGCTGGACTCACAGGAACATGAACAGAGAGAGAGCGAGAGAAGAGAGAGAGAGAGAGAGAGAGAGAGAGTGCACATACTGACATAATAATGTGGAATGAAAACACAGCTGGCATTAACATAGGCCGGACACATTCCCAGAGATCAAACATCTGTGCATTATCTCTGAATCAGAGTGCTGGGATCACAGTCAAATCACACTCAATGACTGAGAGAGTTCCATGGAAACTTCATCCACACAGACTGACCACAACAGCATCTAAAGCATTTCACACGTACAGAACACAACACTCCCACAGGACGATCACCTAGAGCAGAGACAAATCTTTTATGGGAACGCCTAACCAGTAAACTCCAAATACACTGACAAGTGACAAAGGAGTGAAGAGTCTGAAACTGCCTTTGAACAAAACACTGGGCATGAATAGTGTTCTTTATTCACCCAGAATGTAGAACTGTTTACCAACTAAAATGTTTAATTAAGCTCTTTATGCAACTTCATGCTTTATTTTCCAGGTATTGACAGAACGAGCTACAGTAACATGACTAATGTGGATGAAATATTCCTTTAAATAAATGCCCAACACCTATGTTTTTTCTGTTTCTAACAGAAATCATTTCCAAAACAATAAGTAACAGCTAATCCCTTTGAGAACAATGAAAGCTGTAAGTAACTTTAAGTGCATACGCTTTCCTCTCAGCAGGTTCACATACAGTGGCATAAAAAATTAAAAAATTAAAATTACAATTTAAATTGTCAATCGCTAAATATTTTATGTATGTATGTATATGCGCATATATATTAAATTAAATTAATATATATAGGCTATGCAATTTTTGCCATTGACTTGGTAGGCCACTGTATGTGGGTTATTGTGTATGTTATTGTGTTTTGACCATTTGAATTAATTAACTAAGTTTCCGCTGAACTGAGTCTTTATCAGAGTTGCATACAAAGGCAGCAGAAACGTTCCGCTCATGGTCCAGAATAAACAACGTGACCTCTTAAGCTCGAGAGGGGCGTTGCGTGCTCCACGGGCCCAAAATAGTGCTGGCGCAGGCACGTGTTACAATTAGAACACAATATATAAACAGTGTTGGGGGTAACACATTACAAGTAATGGTAGTTACGTAATCAGATTACTTTTTTCAAGTAACTAGTAAAGTAACGCATTACTTTTTAATTTACAAGAGAATATCGGAGTTACTTTTTCAAATAAGTAACGCAAGTTACTTTTTTCCCCAATTTATTGATCGACAGCTCTCCTGTCCCCATGTTGAGAGAAATCAGATGATGTTACTGTAGTTCTAAAATAAATAAAATATGCATTAATTCATCTCACTCACAAAAAACCCCCACACAGATTCAGTATTCCTCAAAATGAATAAAAAGAATCAAACTCAGAATATGACGCAAACCTGCAATAATTAAATGTTAAACAACACAAATATCCTTTGTATTTAATCCCATTCTATTAACCAATGTCTTTGTTTCTGACCTTCGATGATCCAGTTCAACCGTACTAATAAGCAGAAATTACTCTAGACAAACATTTGTGTGTCTTTTGTACTGATGAAGTTCGTTAAAAATGTACGGACATAAATTTACTTCCCCTTCAGCCTGAGGCCCGTATTCATTCACTTTTGTGCTGAAAAGGCTTTTTATTTGCCAAAAATATAACTTATTTAAAAAAAAAAAACAAGAAAGCCCTGTCCAGATTTAAAAAGTAGCGCAAAAGTAACGTAACGCATACTTTCCATAAAAAAGTAACTAAGTAACGTAATTAGTTACTTTTTTTATGGAGTAATGCAATATTGTAATGCATTACTTTTAAAAGTAACTTACCCCAACACTGTATAACACAGACGTCAATATCAATATCAACTATCAAACACATAGGCCTACAGCATACGATTCTACTGCGTGGCTTTATGGCTTTATCTGAGTACTCTTTTAAACTGAAAGCCTATGCATTTGTAGTATATTATAGAGTGGCATTATATTTATTTTTAAATGTATTTAGGCTATATTATAGTATGCATATAACGTTTTAAACTCTCAGAACAAAATTCACAACAACAAAGATAATTAATACATTAAAATACGCATGGTGTTATTATTACGATTGAATCCGAGTTATGCGTTATTCAGTGACCTTAGATCTGTCAAGGTGGGTCTGTTCAGATGAACTTGAACTCTACTTACATGTTTGGCGAAGTATGAAACTCTCTTTAAATGTCCAATTGCACCAGTGCTGAAAGTTTTCCGTCGTCAACTACAACAAGGACAAATCGTAAGGGAGTTCATATTACTGCGTGTAGCGAAGAGTGAAGCTCATATATTCCCTCTCGTCTCCAGCTGAGCTCACGGGGAGAAGCGGCCGCGCGTGTAACCCGACGCGCCCGCGGGGGTCTCTAATTATAACGACCACTCAGGGCAGCGAGCGGACCTAAAGGAGCATAGCAGACAAACCAGTAAATTAACCCCCTCTGTAGATCAATAACCACACGGTGCGAATTATCTGCGAAATTAAGCGAAATCTGCGTGGGGAAGTTTTTCGCCCTCAGAAATTGAAATTGAAATTAATTCGTCAAAAACAAATTCGTACCATAAAAGTTAGTCATTGCGTATATTTTTTCACCAGCTGCTAAACAGTAATCACGAAGCTGAGTAGGCCAGATGAGGTAACCATAACAACAAGTAGCACAGGATGCTCATAGACGGTGTGTCGATAAAGCATTATTAGTCATATACAGCAAACCCCTGTAGACTTCAGATTCACATACAACAGATAGGCAGCACAAAATATCGTTGTTTAAAACATTATTATAGATTTACATAGGCTATAACAAGTTTGTCCTTTAGAATTGAAGTGGCGCCAAATTACAACTTAATTTAATTTTTATATTTTAAACATTTACATTTCACATTTACACCTACCTACATGTTTACATAGGCTATATTAATTCATCAGACATATTAAATAAATCCAAAATTATTTTAAAATACTCGGACCTTCTTAAAACCATTGCATGATTCTCACTGAAAAGCCCGCCAGCGTCTACATACATATTGCCTACATTTAGCACACTTACATGTTAATTTAACTACAAAGGTTGTGGGACAACGTGATCTCTATACTGTGAGACCAGTGATCTCTGATTAGATCATGTTGGTTCTCTTAACCAAAACTTTTCCGAATTGACCACTAGGCGTGTCACTGTGGCATAATTTCAGAAAAGTTTGTTTAACGTTACTTGAAGATGGTCTCAGTTTGTTTAATGCTGACAAAAACACAACTTGTTTACTCTAAATAATACTTTGTACATTTCAGCTAATGCATATTCAGTATTGTGCATGATATGAATTTGTTTTATTCTACAATGTTTTGTTTCTGTTCTACACAAAATGAAAAAAACGAAAAACAATTGATTTGGTCTATGCCTGTTTGTCATTCATGAAATCCAAAGATGTTCAATGCATTTTTTCCCCCTAATTAAAAAAAATAAAGAATAAAGAATGGAATAAAGAAAATGATTTTCAGAGGAATTTAAGCCAGCACAATTGTCACCCTGCCCCCTCAGGTGTCAATTATATCAGAACTTTTAGGGAAATTCACTTCTTAGATTTTGCCACCATGTTGCAATGGTAAGTATCTGACTAAACTCTAACTGTTTGGAGCCTGACGTCTCATTTAACCTGTCCTGACACCTCCTTATATTCCTTCTGGAGCCAGGACTAACCACAGCCCACAAGATGGATGGATGAATAAATGAATACATGGATTACAGGATGAAGGTGCTTACCATTCTCTTCCATCTGGATGATTCTGAACAAAAGGAGGTTCTTCCTCTTCATTAAGTTAATGGATGTACAGCTGATGTACCTGAGCAGCAGGTAAGACATGCACAGATTTTAGAGCCTGAGGGGCTGGCTCAATCTCCACACACATGGATTTATCGGCTCCTTCCCTGCTTGTCTTTGGTCTTATGTGACATCTCTTTATTACTGCTGGATGCAGTTGATGCTACAGAGACAGCCTCGTGTGTTTTAGGTGGGGTTGACAGTGCCGTTTCTAATAAATTACAGATTTGTGCAAGTTCAGTGTCAGAGGTACTTCAGGAGAGGTGAAATCAGGACTGGAAGTGAGATTTCTTGCTGATTCTGGAGAGTTTAGCTGTGTTGCATCTGCCATCCAGGTATCTTTGACCTTGCTGAAACTAAGACAAATAGAAGATAAGTGAGATTTATGTTTTATTTGATTAATAACTGTTATTTTGTAAAAACAAAGACACCTGCTTTTAACCATTGAGAACCACAGTCACTGGAATCAGCAATGGGTCCTTTGAGGTCTGGAGCACAAGGGTGAGAAACTTACATAGTCCTTTTTACAGCACTTTATGGAAGTTATATTTATGGTATATAGCTTAAAAATATAGTAAACCAATAATGAATGAATCTTTGATAAAACAATAACGAATCTTGAAAATTTGGGGGTTTGTAAGATTTTAATGCCATTTGTTTAATGTGAAATATTATTACAATTTAAAATAACTCTCCTATTTTAAAATGCAATTTATTCCTGTGATGGCAAAGCTGAATTTTCAGTGTCACATGATCCTTCTAATATGGATCTGTCTTCCAATAAAATCATTCTAATATACGGATTTGATGCTTAAGAAACATTTCTTATCATCAGTGTTTAAAACATTGAAACTTAAAATATTGAAGTTTTTCTGTGCAAACTATAGTTTATCATATAGGTATCATATAAGGTATTTTTTTGTTTCTTTGATGAATAGAATGTTCAAAATAACAATTTATTTGAAACAGAAAACTTTTGTAAAGATTAGAATTGTCTTTAATGTCACTTTGATTAAGATAATGCATCCTTGCTGAATAAAAATACTAATTTCTTCAAAGAAAATTTAAATATAAAATAAAATAAATATAAAAAAAAATCATGCTGACCTCTTTTGATTGGTAGTGTACTGTACATGTTGAAGGCATGACATAATTTTTACAAAAGTTTTAACGTGACCTTTAAGTAAAAGAAAAACAGCCCTGTTTTCATAGATCATTACAACTCAAAATATAAACACTTGTTACATTAATCAAGAGTAATTGCTTAATTTTTTGTAACCTATAGAGCATTTAACACTTAATCATTGTTCTGAGACACACAACCTCATCATAAACTCTCATTCTTTCTGTATGTGTGCTAGACTCTCTCTTGTAACTCTATGCTGTGTGACACTGGCTGTTTGGCTGTGTTGTGGAGCTCATACAGAGGCTTCTGTGCTCAACCTGAAGCGTTTCATCGGCTGTGCAGTCAGAGAATTTTCCTATCTGGCCCGTAAACCGGGATGCAGTGGGCTGCACATCACCACTGATGCCTACTGGGGACGCTGTGAGACTTGGGAAATAAGACTGATGTTATCAGCCCATGAAAAACATACTCACATAAAAAGAGAGAAGAGCTTTTGCAGCACACCTGCAATGTGATCAATACTTATTCAAAATGATATGATAAACAATGTCAAGGTGAAAATGAATTTTAATGCATTGCAATTATTTAACAGGGTTTTATAAATCTCTAATATATGAAATAATAAACCCCCAGATCCTGTATATTACATAGTAACATAAATAATAGATAATAATAATACAAATTGAATTTCATAAAAATGCAAAGATATTATATTATAGAATTATTTAAGCGATCAATTGCCAATACATTTGATGTGTTTAAATGTTACACATAGCATTACAAGCACTTTTTTGTACAGAACTCACTTTGACCCAAATAATCATTTTCCCAAAAGGAAAAAAAAAAAAGAGAAAAAAAAAAAAAAAAAGAACAGCTTTTCCTTTAGTGCTCTTAAGAGAAAGGTGGAGAACCTCTTGTGCTGATTGCTGGAAATTAAAAGGAAAAAATAACAGAAAATAGAGAAAAATGGTTGAGATATTTTTGGATGTGTATGTATTTTTTAGTTCATGACGATTTTCTGCAATAAATGTTTTACAAAAATTATTATTTACTGCTCTTATTATTGATAAGAGCATATCTGAAGGAGAGTGACGGTTTATTTTCTATGCGCACACTCAGAAAAAACAAAAAAATATGTTTCATGTGCTAACATCGAAATCAACTACTTTTTATTACTCAGATACGAACCGCATATATTACCTCATCCTCACTATATTAGGTCAATTCAGTTTTAAGGGTCAGATCAGGACAACATTCATTTTTGAAGAAAAATTGCCTTCAGGGACACATTTCAATTTCAGTAAATGTTATTTGGGTTGGAACAGACACTGAGACATTATTTAACATATTTAATTAAAGATTCTACAATATATTATTAAATATTAAACTTTAAAGATGCTCTTAAGTGCACAGTCTATCTAAAAAATAAATCAGTGCCCAGATGAAAAGTCCTCATTATGACATCAGTCTGATACACACCCTTCTCTTCACCTGTCAATCACTGCAGAAACCAGTTCTGGACCCGCCCTTCATCGAGTCGCAGCAGCGCATGTCCACTTATAATGAAACTCGATTAGAGACGGTGCAGCTGCCAAACTGCTCCGCAGACGTGGACCCATCCTACACATATCCAGTGGCCCTCCGGTGTGATTGTGGGGTTTGTCTCACCAGCACCACTGAATGCATCACTTCAGTCTGATGGAGAAATCAGCCTCCACTTTAGTTATGGTTAAAACACCAAAGAGCATGTGCACTGCAGGAATAAAATGAATCAAAAATCAATTTGTTTGAGGTCTACGTACATATGGGAGAGATTTTACTTTCAAATGGTCACTGTGTGTTACATTCTCATCTTCTTTGTATTTTCCTTCTCCTTTTTTCATGAAAAGAGCAAAACTGAATAAAACTGCATTACTGCAAACACCACACCTGTGGTCTTCTGTCATTACCTGAAAAAAATATTATATAAATTATATAGCATTTTGGGTTCTATCCTCTTCTTTTAATTGAAACAGAAAAACTACAAATCCCGATGCCTGCTTTACACTGGTATTAAACCTGACAAAAGTGACAGTAAAGGCATTTATAATGTTACTAAAGTTATTGTTCATTTGAACTTTCTATTTATCAAAAAGTTCCTTCTTTAAAAACAAATTACCGCAATTTCCACTAAAATATTAGCAAAACTGTTCAACATTGATAATAATAAGAAATGTTTCTTGAGCAAACAAAACAAATAAATAAGCTGATTAATGATTTCTGAAAGATCAGTAACAATGAAGACTGGAGTAAAGGCTGCTGAAAAATCAACGTTGCCATCACGGGAATAAATCACCGGTTAAAATATATTAAATTTAAAAACAGTTATTTTTAATTGTTAGAATATTTCAATAAAATATTTTTTTTACTGTATTTTTATCAAATAAATAAATGCAGCTTTGGTGAGCATAAGAGACTTCGTTCATTTAAAAAATTGGTTTGCCACTTTATTTACAGTAGTGACTACTGTACTTCCCTAAGACGTCTGGTAATTAAAGTAACTACATAGGGTAGGGTTAGGTTTTTGGGTAGGTTCAGGGTTAGTACCCTAGTTATTATATAGTTATTGTAATTACTATAATAAGTACATAGTATGCACATGAGGAACAGGACTGTAACCCCAAACTTTTGAACAGAAGTGTGTTTCATTATTTCCATATAAATGACCTTAAATAATCATACAGTAAATACATTTTTAAAATACTGTATAATCCGATGGCCACAGTGCATGATAGGTAACAAAAGCCAAGTACATTTTTTTGTTTTTCTTATTTGTCAGGAGATTTGTTGTGTGTTTGTTTTGTAGATGGTAGAGACAAAAGTCTTGTGACTATGACACGTGTCCATATGTGTGTGATAAAGAAATCATTAGGGGGTCCCAACCACCTGCTCAATGCTGCTCTCATCTCAATCACTGACTCATAGTGTAATGCCATTTATAGTCATATATTTACCACCTGCTCTTGACTTTCCATCTAAGGCCAACCAGACAAACTTTTTCTCCATTTAAACTTTAATGTATTTACTTTACATTTGCTGATCTCACACATATGAATAATGTATAATTTATAATTTTCTCATCATCAGAATACTGCAGCACTGAAGACTAATTTTTCTGAATGCTGCATTACTGTGAGTTCACATGTCCCAGCAGTCCCTGCATGATAAATTATTTAAAACCTCACTAATGTGAAAATGATGAGAAAACAGTTCCCTCTCCTATTCTGGCATTGTATTGAGTAGCAGATGCACATGATTATTACCTTTTCCATTATAAACCTGAACACAGTGTGTAACGCCTCAGAGGTCAAATTCAGCAGTTTCTGCACTGGAAATTGCATTTAGGTCCAGCAGTTTAATATAGTTTCATGTAGTTCCACAATCACAAATGTGTGCAGATTTTGTTCTGATAAATGTGGTGGTTTCTTCACAAGAGTGGGACAAAAATGTTGTTTATCATTGCGACAAAGATGTACTTAAAATAAGGGCAGCTGTGGTCCTGGTTTTTGAAAAAATCAATCATTCAATTAAATTAAAATTAAATTAAACTAATTTATTACTTTGACATTACATCTCTCAAGATACTGCAGACCACCTCAAATATTTTTTTTAAACAAATCTGCCAGTCTTCGACCCGAGTTTGGCGGGGTTCGGCCTCGGCGAGATTTAGCCGGTCAACAATTCAACTTTGGGGGGCGCTATCCCTGGCCCCAGGGGGGCTATTGACTCGGGGGCATCGTCGTCGGATAGGGGGCCTCGAGATCTCTATCTTCGACCCGAGTTTGGCGGGGTTCGGCCTCGGCGAGATATAAAAGATCATGTGACACTGAAGACTGGAGTAATGGCTGCTGAAAATTCAGCTTTGCCATCACAAGAATACATTTCCTTTTTAAATATAGAAAAGTAGAAAACAGCTATTTAAACTGTAATAAAATATTTCACAATATTACTGTTTTACTGTACTTTTGATCAAATAAATGCTGATCTGGAGAGAATAAGAGAGTTCTTTAAAAAACATTTTTAAAAAATTCCATATATCTTAAATATCTTAATTATCTTAAACAATCGTGGTAAATTTTCAGGTAAATGTGGTGGTTTCTTCACAAAAGTGGGACAAAAATGCAGATCACTTCAATTTCTTTCCACAGAGTTGTGTTATATGTTATGAGAAGCTAAAACTGAATTCTTGATTTTGAGTCATGCAATATAAAGTGTTGTAAAGTGCAGTTACAAGATACTATTTCCCCCATTTTAACTCCATGGCAAAAACCGTGTGTGGGGTATAAGAGGGGGCCTCCAAAAAAGGTTGATGCCTTAGGGCCATAATCCGTCCTTGCTTTTGTTCAACGTTGTTCCCAGTGATTTTGCGCTACGCTAATGTTGGCATGTACGATATTCACCAGCATTCCCAGAAATGGCAAGCCTCCCCCAATGCTGCCTTTGTCCCAGATTAACTGCCAAAATTACCCTTCTGTTAAATCACTTCCATTCAATTAACTGTCAAATAAACAAACTCTAAATCTGGCCCAACTCATGGGCAAGACAGGATCTTTCAAACAACTCGAGGCATTTGAGCTGACAGGCACAGATCCATCCAAATGAGGTTCTAAATATAAGCAAGAAAGAAAGATATGGGAGAGAGAGTGTACAGTCTTCTTACACAACATCTCTCTCTCTCACCTTTACGTTAATTTATTTTTGGCCATTTTAAATACTATTATTTACTGTATGTTTGCACTATATCAAGCTCACTAAATAACTGAATCATAATGTAAATGTTTGTGATAACCAAATTTTTATCACTGGACAATGAATATAATTCATTTCTAAGTAGACTGAGTCCACAACATTATATGTCCAGGCTAAAATGAGATTATTCATTTTTGAAGGGCAGCGATTTTATGATTGCTTTCCTATGCTTCAATGCTTCATATCATCTTAAGTTTACGCTGATATGTTTCAATATGCTCTTTCAAAAGGCATAGAGATTGACAGAGAAAAGAAAGCAACATGAAAAAGAGAGTTAGGCCATGTGACCTTAGCTAGAATATTAGCTTGCATGCATCTGATATCTAAAAAATCTGATCAGTAAGAATCTAATAATTCCCATTCATCTTAATTACAGTATATAGCTACTGCAGAATGGATGTTAACGCTAAAAGATGCTTTCGAGCAGCAGAGTGGTAGTTTTAACAGGGGTTTAAAAAAAAAAAAAGGTAACTAGCAAAACTCTTGACCCCTTGGTCTTTTTCCTGATCTATATACTGAGGAACAACAGCTCATTGAGACCTTGAGACCAACCAAAACTGGGAATATTTAGTAAACAAAAGGCAGACCTCATCTTATATTCAATACAGCAAAGTCTTTTGTTTTAAATTTACAAACACACATTACTGCTGAAATGGACTTGTATTTGTGAAACAACATTTATGTGTGTGTGAGTATATAAAAGAATATAAAAGCACAAAACTAATATTTTAAAACCAACCCAGATCTTTATAAAGCTCAGCAAAAACAGAGACAGAGTGAGAGATAAATGGATTGTAATAAAAAAATCTTGAGGGCTTGATGCCAAGCTGCAGCACCACTACCTGAAAATTGACTTCAGCTGAGAGCTTCATCTGTCTTTCTTTTGTAGAGAACTGGATCGAACCAGCAGGACCGTAATACAGAGAGCTGCACTCTTAACCTGTGCTGGTACATTTAACTCTGTGCTACCTGGAAACAAAGAGGGAGACATTATTAAGCAGCATTATTTAAACATATTTTGGAAAATAGTTAAAATATTCTAAAAAAAATTTTTTTAAATACAATGTATATAAATCATTTATAATGTTATCTTGCATACGAGAACAAAACATTGTGGTTTACTCTTACAATTATAATTTTTTAATTTACCATTTTTTATTAAGGTTGCATATAATACAGTCAACAGATATACAGTGGTGAAGCTGCATTTCAGGCCCAAAAGCAGCTACTGGTGCTATATAAATATAAAACAATTCCAATAACATTGAGTGGAACATAAATGAAGGGCCTTAAACCCTCCAACTCCTGACACATTAAATATTTAAAATAAATAAATATAAAATAAAAACGACCTGTCCGATACTAACCAGTGCAGGTTTTTCTTCAGCTTTATTTCAAGAGTGATGTTTAGGTCCTTTAAGGCAAAGTTCTTGAATGCTGTCAAAGTCATTCATGCATACGTAAATGTTTCAAACACGACACTTTCTTCCTAAGTGATCTGTCATGCTACGTTTTGTTAAAAACCTGAATGTAAATTATGGTGATATCAAGACAATCAACAGTCTCTTTCATTTAAACATTGAAAATAAGCATTCTGTGAGAATAAATAGATCTGCATGCAGTTAACTGCATAATATACAAGCATTTAAATATAATTTCAATTGTACAGACGTCATCAGGGTTGAACATTTTTGGCAAGCCAGAACCCAGCCGGACTTGCATTATATATACAAACTTGCGCTGAAAAAGAGGGGAAAACAATAGTTCCTGCATTACTTCAGTGTGCAAAAAAAGTGCTGATTGAACATTAAAGCACTAAACTAAAAATCCTCTTATTTTTGTATTTATCAGTACACGCCACTGTTCTCTGATTGGGTTAGAGTTCCTGGCAGTTATTTAGATCCAGAAACCAACTCCTGTTCCCATACAGATATTCAGGTGTCAGCTTTATCCTCAGAAATCCGAAGCTAGAAACCAACCCAAGCTCCTATTTTGGGTGTTCCTGTACAAGATGTAGGTACAGGTGCCAAATTTGGATGCACCAAAACCCCAGTGATGCTACAAATGCTTCATCTCAAATACTTACTGAATGCAAAGTCTGTTTTCCTATGGCAAACCCTCGTCCTTTTCAGAGTCTGGCATACTGAGTGTGGACACTGGGATGCTGCTCTGTGCTTTGAGTTTGGGTCTGTGCATTTTTGAGGTTGGATCTTCGCTAGACGTGGGCTTTGAAGTCTCTAAAAGCAGCCTGAGAATTTGTCCGACCCGTTCTTCTAAAGCTGCCATCCTTCCATTCAGGACTTGGATGTCTGTCCGCAGCTCTAGCCTTGCCTCCTGCAGCGTGGCCTGGAATGAGCTCTCGCTACTTGGGTAAAAATCCCGGGCTGATCCTTCTCCTCCACCGACTCCAGGAACAGGGCTCTGGGGTTCTGAAACCCTATCCAGTCTCTGGTCGCTGTATGTCAAGCCACTATCCCAAGAGTCCGTTTTGCGGAGTGAATTCTTCCTGGATGCTCCAACCTCCTCAACACTTTCTTTCTGAACTTTGACTTCTGGTGAAATGCGCTCCATGGACACGGACTTAGCTGCATTGTTCAATCCATCTTTCCTCTCATCCTCTGGAGGTGAACCTGGGGCCGCCATGTTGTTTTTCAGTCTCATCCAGCCACGGGCAGTTCCTGCGGGTTTGGTCCGTGCGGTGTTATTCACTTTGAGTCGGTTTGCGACTTGGTCACCGCTGGCAACAGCAGGTTTGAGTTCCATGATGTCGCAGTTGTTCTGTTTAATGGGGTCGGCTGCTTTAGAGTAGGCCAGGCAGTTCTGGATGGGTGTGATCTGGGAGATGGTGACCACGCTGCTGGTGGACCCATTCTGAACCGCGTGCAGTGAGTTCTGCATGAGGGAGGTGTGAGTTTTCGGCATGCGTGTGGGCTGCTGTTGATGCTGCTGATTTTTCTCCAAGTCCAGCTGGGCCGAAACACCCTGGTTACGGAGCTCTTTCTGCTGTTTAAACTTCTGGAAAAGTTTTCGGACCGGGTGGTCCACAGGAATGGTGAGCGGAACCTCATTCTTTGAGCGCTGCCTCTCTTCTTCCTCCTTCTTCATGTCGCTGATTTTCCGGAATATAAACTGGATACAGAGAGAAGAAATACCATCAGTTAGATAGGAAAGGGCATCTACAAAAAATCTGGAAACAAAACTTTCACTTAGCTAAACATTCTTTTTGTGTAATTTGACCAAATTCCTTGTTTGTATGACTTTTTATGCATGTTGAGTTATTAAAATTGCTTTCTCTATTATTTAAAAATCATAACCATAAAAATAGCTTTACAAAAGACAAAATGTCTGTCATTCAAAATAAAATAGTAACATGAATATCTAAAAAGAAGTGCATAGCCCAGTATAAAAATTAAACATTTAACATGTAATAATAGGAATTTCATCATAAGGGTATTACTGAAAATGTGTGCTGTGTTGGGAAATTATACATGTTTTATCTTCTTCTCCCGCCGTCACACTAAAGCTTCCATTTTTTGTCTTGCCATAGTCTGCCCACAGACTACCTGCATGTGTTTGGAGAATCAGTCTTAAATTATACATCTGTTGATCTCTTCACCACCTCTTTGTTTTTTTTCAGATCCCATTTTATCAACACATGAAAATCATCAAGTTCTTTACTGAAACTAATATGAGGTGATGGAATAATTTAGTTCAGCTGATAATATTTATTTTCTTGTGTGTCTCAAGTTAATGTAAAACATGAACAAAGTTGGACTAGAGACAAAAGCAGATCAATTCAATAGCTTCTAACAAACCATTATAAAGATAAACATTATGAAGATATTTTTATTCTCTATATCAATTAAATAGACTTTAATATTTTTACATTTGTAAATGATCAATGTTATATCTGCACCACTAGCATCACATAATGGGGGGGAAAACATCTATCCATTCCTCCCTCATTCACAGGTGCATCTCAATAAATTAGAATGTCGTGGAAAAGTTAATTTCAGTAATTCAACTCAAATTGTGAAACTTGTGTATTAAATTAATTCAGTGCACACAGACTGAAGTAGTTTAAGTGTTTGGTTCTTTAATTTGTATTTGATGATTTTGGCTCACATTTAACAAAAACCCACCACTTTCACTATCTCAACAAATTAGAATAGGGTTGCCTGCGCAGCCAATCAACGCACAACACACCTGCAAGGTTCCTGAGCCGTTCAAAATGGCTCATCGTTGGGTCACTCACTAGCTACACAATCATCGGGAAGACGGCGATCTGACAGTTGTCCAAAGACAATCAATTGACACCCTCACAAGGAGGGTGTACGCCACAACATTCATTGCCAAAGAGCTGCTGTTCACAGATGCTGTATTCCAGATCACCTGTTAAAGACAAAGTTCGATTGGAAGGAAAAAGTGTGGCCAAAAATATGCAGCAACCACCGAGAGACGCAGCTTTTACCTGCGGAGTCAAGCAAATCATCAATAATTTGAGTGAATTCACAAGTAATGGACGGGCTTGGTTCAAGCGGGCTCAAGAGCCACCACACACAGACGTGTAATGGAATTTGCATACAGTTGTCTTTTTCCTCTTGTTAAGCCACTCCTGAACACAGACAACGTCAGAGGCGTCTTACCTGGGCTAATGAGAAGAACTGGACTGTTGCCCAGTGGTCCAAATTCCTCTTTTCATATGAGAGCAAGTTTTGTATTTCATTTTGGAAACCAAGGTCCTAGAGTCTGGAGGAAGGGTGGAGAAGTTCATAGCCTAAGTTGCTTGAAGTCCAGTGTGAAGTTTCTGAAGTCAGTGGTGATTTGGGGTGCCGTGACGTCTGCTTGTGTTGGTCCATTGTGTTTTTTTAAACCAATGTCACTGCACCCGTTTACGAAGAAATTTTGGAGCACTTCATGCTTCCTCCTTCTGACCAGCTTTTAGAAGATGCTGATTTCATTTTCCAGCTGGATTTGGCACCTGCCCACATTGCCAAAAGCACCAAAAGTTGGTTAAATGACCATGGTTGTTGGTGTGCTTGACTGGCCAGCAAACTCTCCAGACCTGAACCCCATAGAGAATCTATTTGGTATTGTCAAGAGGAAAATGAGAAACAAGAGACTAAAAATTCAGATGAGCTGAAGGCCACTGTCAATGAAACCTGGGCTTCCATACCCCTTCAGCAGTGCCACAAACTGATCACCTCCATGCCACACCACGCCGAATTGAGGCAGTAATTAAAAGCAAAAGGAGCCCCTACCAAGTATTTGAGTACATGTACAGTAAATGAACATACTTTCCAGAAGGCCAACAATTCACTAAAATGTTTTTTATTGGTCTTATGAAGTATTCTAATTTGTTGAGATAGTGAATTGGTGGGTTTTTGTTAAATGTGAGCCAGAATCATCAATTAAAATTACCAAAGACTTAAACTACTTCAACTCGGTGCTATAGTCGACTAATTTGGATTTAATCACGAGTTCACAATTTGATTTGGATCTCTACTTAAATAGAATTAAACTGTATCCAGGACATTCATCATTTATAAGATGCACCTGTATATCTATCTATCTATCTATCTATCTATCTATCTCAGTGCTGCCATGCTGAACAGAATTTGATATTTATGATACAAAATCAAGCTACAAATGGCTAACTTTTCTATTCACATTGAGCTGGGATGAGAAAAAATTATTTTAAGTTTAGCAGAATAACACACATCACCCATTTGCCTGTTTTTCTTAAGAATCTGCTTTGTTTTGAAGAATCCATACTGAGAGCATTTGACTCTTAAATCTGAAACTGATGGATTGGTTCAGACACTGGAACTCACAGACAGAGAACGGCCGTCATTCTCTTTTGCCCTTTTTCTAAAAGTCAGCAAAACAAGAGCTGAACAGTGCAACATTCTCTGTTTGAACATTACAGCATTTTCTGTCCCACTGAGGCTTTGTTTGAGATCACACACCTTCCTCTGACACACAAAGTTCCTGGCACAGAGTTATTCACACAAAACTAATAGAAATTATTTAATGAGTTCTAATCACGGCAAGAACTGCCGGCATTTGTGTTGTTTTTTAATAACGTTAGGAAATGAATGCTCATTAGAACCTATTCCTTCTGACCCCTTTTAAGGCAGCAATTGCTTGTATGCCTTTTCAACACATCTGCAAACAAAGTTTTATGAACAACACAGTAAATTTGATTTCACTAACTGCGGTAAAGCTGGGGATTAACTGGCCATAAAAGGAGCACAGGGATGCTGGGACAGTCGTCTTGTAGGCTTGCGGTCAAAATACATTTAAATATAAAAAAAACAAAAACAAAGATTTGAAGAATACCTGTGTCGACATCCTTTCTGCCGGATCCATTAATTATACATGATCAAATTCTAAAATAATTATTATAGACAGATATACTATTTATAATTATAATAAATTAATATTAAATTCATAAAAATATGTATAAAATATAAAATATTTTTTCTATAAAACTATATTATCATATTATTGTATACCTTTATAAATAATATATATATTCATAGTTTAATAAGTAAATTAGTTATTATTCATTATACATTATCTGAAAAAAAGATAAAATAATGTATTATGGATATATAAATATTAATGTATGATGAATTTAAAACTGTCTTACATCAAATACAAAACATATTTATTTTTAAGCCCCACTCAAATATCAGATTAAAACTTATTTTGGATTTTCTGCTTGCTTTTAGATGAGTCTTCTCTAATAAAAGTTGATCATAACAACACTTTTTTTTTGTATTAAAACCGACAAACTGAAACGGTCTCGTTCATATTCTCACTGGCCATTTGTGAACTGGCCCTCTTGATTGTTTTTTTTCCATCCTCTGTCTTCTTCTTTCCGACCCCCATCACTCCTTGTGACAAACCCTCAGCGAAGGTTAAAATTAAGGCAGAACCTCTGATGTTATTAGTGGACATAACCCAAGCAATTAGTGCATGAAGAGAATGTAAGTGATTAAGAGATAGAGGCTCTCCTCAACTAAACCTCAAAAACATTAACACAATTAACACTATGGCCCAAGTAAACGCAACCAACAGAAGTGGAGAAGATTACAGCATATTCTGTAATTACAGCATAAGGCAATTACATTGACTGCTGCAAAAGTTGAGAATGCACATAGACATTGGTAACCGATACCCCTCTTGCAAAGCCACAATGCTAAACATTTTTTGAATCTGCTATTCAAAAAAAACAAAATGAAAAAGAACAACACTTCTTGTGAAATGCATATGGTAATATCAGAGAAATTAACATTGCCAGAAGGCATGTTGTATAAACATTTACTGCATAAAAAGATGCAGGACTGAAATATCTACATGAAAGTCTATAAATGCTTTCATATGGCAGAAGAAGAGGCCTTTATAAACTCATAAACTCCAGCCTCAGTCTGGGTCAGAGCCATTATCACATTCTTTACGGATCCGAAGCAATGATACAGTTTGACATTTTCAAATGGACTGACTCACATTCACCTCAATGGACTTTAGCATCTCACTGTGTCTAAACAATCGACAGCAGTGGCTGACCTGACTGTCCTTCCCTGAAGGAATATCACACACAATGCACATCACAGCACAGCAATACGCATCACAATTTCATGTTTTTTTCTTGGAGTATTAAAGCACTCTGACAACGTCCTTTCCATATTGGAATAGCTATTTTAAGATTCCACTTCTGATCTCGGAGCAACAGACTGAAGGATTAATGCACTGTCTTGTGTGTGTTCACCTGTAACTGTCAACAGAACAAGAGAATGAGAGATAAAAAATGTAAAAAACGAAGGAAAAAAAAAAGCTGTCATGTGAGTGCTGAGGTCAGTGGAGCAATTAAAATACTCTATAGAAACCATAAGACAGACATCATATATCCATTAAACCAATAGCTATCAGATTGTCTACCTCTGTAAACATGTTTAAAACCCATCTTAAGACACCTCTGTTGGTGGTCTAATTAGAAGCCATTTGCTGCTTTGTGAGGACTACTGGTTTGGATTAGATGCATTTATATTAATATGATATATTTTTCATTTTTCTCTTGCTTTATTGTATTATCTATCTCTTTCTTTGTATTTTATTGTGTTTTATCTAATTTCTTTGAAATTGCACAGCACTTTGGTGTTTTTTAAGGTGCTTTATAAATACATTTTGATTTGATTACTCCAGTCGCTGATTTAGTTCTCCAGAAACAGTTCATATTATTATGCTGAAAACCAAAACTGTGACGCACTTCCATTCAAAAGCTTGGTGTTATCGATTTATTTATTTAAAAGCAATAATAATAATAATATTTTTATTCAGCAAGGAATACAATTTAATTGTTTAATTCTAAATAGTTTTAAAAGAGTTTTAAATTGTTTAAGACATCTATGGTACATCTATGGTTATTCTGAACATGTCACTTGTCAGTCCTTTCCAGTTTGAATGTTTACTATGTGTGTGAAGCACTGAGGTTTAAGTGACTTGAAATGGCACAGAAACCTGTTAGCAACACCACTGCATAACACATCTAGGACACACACACAAACAAACTGCCATCCCGCAGTGGGGAAACGTCTTCTCTCTGACGAGAGGTAATTGGCTCAAAATGTGTCCACAGCATTTACTGCTGAGAATCACTGACAAATGCTTCAGACCCTCTTACTGTCACATTACAGTTAGGAGGAAACCAGGTGTGCTCACACACACATAACTCCTCCTCATTATATACTAATAGACAATGTAGCCCCATCTTAAAATGTAAGAATCCCCACACAGGTGGAGAAATAAATAAAATTCCCTGACATTACGGCAGTGAAAATATCACACACACACACACACACACACAAGCTTTCAGATTTACAGCTGCCACATCAAGTGAAAAAAGCAGGCCTGCTCCGCTCCTCCATCAATCTCTCACTCTCTAGAATGTTCTGGAAGCACTCGAGAGAGAAGCCATTATTCCAAAGAGGAACTCGGCAGAGGAGTCTCACCTTTTTCTGAGGACCTGTGTGTGTGTCTGTAGGGAGGTCGCTGTGTTTATCCATGATTAGATAGAACTGGGCCCATATTCACAAAACATTTTAAGGCTAAAAGTAGCTCATAACTTGCCGATTTTGGAGAAAATCTTAAAAAGAATAGGCGTGTCAGTCCTAAATTTAGGACTCCTACATTTTTGCTCTAAGAATTTTTCACAAACGTTTTTTTGCTCTAAAACTAGCTACTATCAGCCATGATTATTCTACTCTGTTAATTAAAAGGCTGTTTATATGCATATCCACTAATTGTTTACGATGAGAGGCTGACAAATAACTGAACACATTCTTGTTTAATTTATTGACACTTAGTCTGCATTTTAAAATCTTTATTTGAATGTGCAATTTTTTTTATTTTTAAACCTTTATGAATATGGCAACATAATATTGCGCTCTACAATATTTCTATGAATAAATCTCTGACAGAGACCCCTCCCCCATCAGCCAATCACTGTGTGAATAGTTAGTAAGCGAGGTCAACCCCGCCCCCTTACTCTTAGCTTAAGACTTCTCTCTATTCCTTAGTAAAAGTTTGTCTCAGCAGCTTTGTGTATAGGTTTTAAGAGAAAACTGTAAGCTAAAAACTTTTACCTCTATTTAGGAGAACTCTTAGTGGTAAGATAAAATGTTTTGTGAATATGGGCCCTGATTTTTTTTTCTTGGCAAGAGCTCTTGGGGACCATCTGCCTGGGGAGTGAATTGGAGCATTTAATCTTTTTCCGTTTTTTTGTTTTTTTTTGTGTGTGTGTAACTTCTTTCTATCTGTTTTCCATATATTTATCATATAAAGTGTCTGTATTCGTGTATCTCAGTTCTCTCCTGAGTCCTGGCACTACAGAGAATAAACTTAAAAACACTGCTAATTAGACCACTAAACTGACTAATTGGAGATCAAGACAGGACTGAGAGGGAAAACAAATGAGAGAGAGAAAGAGAGAGTGTGTCTTGGGAGGAATTCACTTAAAATGAATGGCACCAGTTGCTAGCGTTGTTGTTTCTGTGCTGTCCATGTTAAGCGCAAGGACGTGCAATCAGGTAATGGTGCCAGTTGTTAAAAATTGATTAGAGGAATATACATAACTAATAAGTTAATATAAATATGTTCATATAAATTAATTACATTATTATTTTTAATAAGAGTTAACTTGGTTTCTGTCATATTTCTTAATTTCAGGGCACCACGCTAATGGTCCTGGTTAATATAATAAAACCACAAGATTTTGAGACTATGTATATTACAGTCAGGAGTTACTATATTATACTATTATTATTATAAATTATACTATAATTGTATTATTATAATAAAAGAAGTATTAAACCGATTAAACTAAACTATTATAGTAACATGTTTAAAATATTAATATTATAATTATTTTTATTGGAACAGTATGGCACACTGACTTTGCCTGGTTCAACTCTTTCTCATTAGATGTAATGGTCAATATAAAATGTAAACAATATCAGATTAAATTTTATTTTTTCTGTAGGCAATGAAAGGCAATTGCCGCATTGGCAAGCAAATATTTTGTGAAAAAAGGAACATTCTATAATAAGCATAATTAGCATAAAAAGGAGGCTTGGTTTGTCAAAATGAAAGACACTGATGCGGTAGGCTTAACATATATTCTTAGTTTCTTCTTTTTTACTTTATTTTGGTTCTTGATTGCGTAAAACCTACTTCTACTGATGGATCCTTTCATTACATGAGAAAAGCACTAACGCACTAATCGTTACAAGAAATTTATCTACAAATAATTTTAATAAATCCCATGCTGTTGTGTCAAGATTACAAAAGTGCTCAGGAGCAATATCAGAAGTGCATGAACACGCACGTATGCTGCTTAGAGGGAACACTGCCCCTCTCTTTTCCACTTTAAATATCTTTTCTCATCTCTTTCTTTACCCTGGTGCCATCACTGTACCGTAACCAAGCCTCGCTCCTCTCTCTCAAACACACATTGAGGGAGAGTGTGTCCGTCTCAGCGGGTGATTAGGTGAGACATAGGGCTGTTTAGGTAATCTAGCCTGTCACCTGCAGTCACACATGCATCTAATGCAGCCATGCACTGAAACAGTTCTAATTCAGTCACACAAAGACAGATAGAATGAATTCAATCTTCGTTCTTTATTGCTTAAAGAAAATAATTCTAAACCTGTCTGAATCTCTTTGTCTGAGAAAACATCTGATTCCCGGTGGAAATAACACACCCTTTATGTAAATCTGCAGTTGCTACATGGTGCCCAGAGTTCCTGCAGTCATTTCTACAATAAGACAAATGAAGCAACACCTCCAGGAAACCACATGACCTTTGAGGATATGTGCAGTGATTTTGGCAATTTATTATCAAAAATTTATGGTTTAAATCATGACTTATATGTAATATAAAATTATAAATTAAAATTATAATAATTGTACATTATCTAAATATTCCTTATTACAACTATATATATATTATTATATATAGATATATTATATAATATATCATATATCAGGAATATTAGAAATATTACTATCGTACAATTATATATAAGGAACTAAAATATTTTGGCCTTTTAGTATATAAATGTTACTGATAGTATTAATTAATTATACTAACTTAAAGATTTAATTATTAGTATAGTAGAAAACTGTCTATATATAATAACATGTGTACTGGTGTGTGTGGTATGATAATATTATAACAATAACAACCACAAAATATATATATCTCAATATATATATATCAGATCCCCTCCGCCAATGATGTCATTGTTGGCTTGCAATGTTGAGATAGTAATGCCACTTATGAAAATTTGATGTGGTTTGACAGTAGTACTGTAGTACTTTAGGCAAACAAGCAGTCTCAGAATTAGGAAGTTAGTGGCAGACACCCCCCACCGCTCCCTTTTTTTTTTTTATTCCCTTTGGGGGGGGGTTTTCACATCCATTAATGCAAAAGCCTTCTGTGGAAGTGTGTCTGGTGTAGTGTGTCTGCCTGAAGCCACACAATCTTAAATTCTTTTGACTGATTAACCAGATTTTACCAACTCACGCACACACACGCACACAGGTTTGTTTTGTGAAAAGTGGGGACATCCCATAAAAATGTTTTTTATGCTGTACAGACCGTATGTTCTATTGCCCTACACCAACCCTACAACTAACCCTACCCCTTACAGGAAACTTTTTGCTATTTCAGATTTTCAATACACCCCATTCTGTGTGATTTATAAGCGTTTTGCAAAGTGGGGCATGGGGTAATGTCCTGAAAAGTCACCTTTTCCTTGTAATACCTATGTCATACCTTTTGTCATTATACAAATGTATGTCCTCACACACACACACACACACACGCACGACACACACGCCCCTAACGCACACCACAACACACACACCAACATACACACGCACACACACACACACAGGTCAGCCACCAAATACAACATAGATGTGAGAATATTCCACAAACCTTCTACAAAACTATGAAATAATCATCTCACACCTCTGCCCTGCACACACATAATCAACAACACACCAGCAAGGCTAACTTTGTGTATGACTCTTTTTCTTTCTTTCTCCAGAGTGATATCATCCCTCCCTCTCTCTCTGTCTTCCATTAGATGCCAGATACATGTTTGAAATCTAAATGTTTCATTCTGTTGAAAGCCTCAGGATCCCTCTACAGAGACACTTAACACAACTGGTCTTTTATTTGACCAAAGACTTCACTAAGTTGACGTTTTGTTTCTATATCATCTATACTATAAGGACATAATTGTTGTTTATGAATTTTTGACCTAACTGTTGACTCATGTTGATCATGAAGGTTCAAATCTGACTCACGATGCTGATCCTATTCCACTACACTCTTAAAAATAAAGGTTCCAAAAAAGGGTTTCACAGCGATGCCATAAAAGAACCATTTTTGGTTCCACAAAGAACCATTCAGTCAAAGGTTCTTTAAAGAACCATCTCTTTCTTACCTTTTTATAATCTGAAGAACCTTCTTTCGCCACAAAGAACCTTTTGTGAAACAGAAAGGTTCTTCAGATGTTAAAGGTTCTTTATGGAACCATTTAGACAAAAAGGTTCTTCTATGGCATCGTGAAGCACCTTTATTTTTAAGAGTGTACTGGAACTGCAGTGTAAGTTACTTTGGATAAAAGTGTCTGCCAAATGCATAAATGTAAATGAAGGTACAAATCTGACTCATGATGCTGATCCTATTTCACTAAATCCCCTTAATTTTCTGTCCTCTATTTAATATTAATACAGTCGTGAAAAGAATAACACTAAAAAATTATCAAAAATATCTTTAAACAATTTAAAACAGCGCTGCTGTGAATTTTTGTTTTGCCTCAGCATTGATGTAAGACTCTTTGTCAGGGTAAAAGCATGGAGTCAGGGAACAATCAGGGTGGAAAAAGGGAATAACATTAAGAAAAGAGAGAGAGAGAGAGAGAGAGAGAGAGACAAAAAGTGATAAACAGGGTATGTATGAGAGGAGCTTTTGCTTTGTGTTTTGATTTATTCATATCTGACCATTAACCTAGAAACCCTATGTTGTTCGTAAGTTTGAATGTGTGTTTTTGTGGCTGTGTGTGAGAGAATGAGTGTGTGTGTGAGGTTTAGTAAAAGTTGTTTAGAAAAGATCAAGAGAGAGAAAATATGGCGGGAAGGAGCAAACAATAAGCTTCTTGTCAAATCCAAGGCTAGTAACGAGTACAGATGAAGAGTGTTTAACAATGAAAAGACAACCAGAAAGATGACAGTGGAGGGGAGAGGACTGAACATGAGAAAAGAAAGAGGAAGGAAGAGAGAGAGAAAATCTTCGCTCCATATGCATACTGAACGTTTTTTTTCCCATAGGTTTCCCCTCTTTCACACTACTGACCCAGTTCTACCCATAATCCCCCTGACGGCCCTGACACATCTATACTCTGTACTGTTTCCAATATACGATTAGGGCAACTGATGACAATTGTGGCTTTTATCCAATCAGAGCTCTGAGAGATTAAAAGGTTACTTAACCTACAAATGAAATTTACCCTCCCTCACGTTGTACCAAACCTTTATAATTTCTCTTCTTTACATATGAGGAGATATTTTCAATATATTCTAGTTCAACTTGTGATTTTCCAAAAAAAGAAAGCTTCAACAAAAACTAAAAACAGTAAAAGTCTGAGTCTTCTGAAGCCATACAGCATATTTCTGTGAGGAACAGACCAAAAATGAACTTCCCCCCTCTTCACATCTCTCAAATCACTTATAAAGTGGCTTGTGAACTGCTTTGATGCTAACCTTTATTATAACCTTTTCCCCCCAGTAAATATACCCTAATTATACCCTTAAATACCTTAATTCAAAAATGAAGCAAGTGACTGTCTTTATGGATGAATCACTGAATCATTGACTCACTTGATCTGTTCAAACAGCTGATTCATTCAGAAATGAAGCAAGTGACCGTCTATATGAATGAGTCACTGAATCACTGACTTGATCCGTTCAAACAAATGATTTATTCAGAAACGAAGCAAGTGAATATCTTTATGAATTAGTCACTGAATCATTGACTCCCTCGATCCGTTCAAACAGCTACAGTAATTCTTTCAGAAACGAAGCAAGTGACTGCCTGCGTCCCAATGTTCATACTATCCATCTTAAATAGTATGTGACATTAGAATAAGTGTGTAACAAAGCATACTAGTATGCTGAAGAGTATGACAAACGTCCCCAGATGGTTTACGATTTCAGGTAGATTTTTGAAGTGTGGATCCATGCACACTATAGTGGCTATTATTTCCCACAATCCATTGCGCTTTGGTGAATGATTTGGTTGAGAACTACAAACATGAATAAAAAGCATTAAAAACTACAAACATGGTGGATGTGCACGAATCAATGGTTAAATAGAGAGGTTTAGATAAAGGGGTTTGAGTTACTACTTATCAATATTTAACCTGGTAAAAAATATTTAATATCTTATCTGTGTTATATTTCATCTGCAACAAAAATTTGAACTTTCATAAACATCAGTTTGGCCATTAACTTTTAAATACATCATTATGCAAAAAATATGAGCAGAGGCTAGCGAACCCCAGGTGGAGACCCACTCTGTACAAGAACGATAGTGGCGTTGAGGACCGGGAGAGAGGGGTTTACATGGTGCCGGTGACCCGGATGGGAGGATGTTTATGTGTGAGTGTAACGATGCCAGCGGGTAGGTCTGTGCGTAAACCTCACTCCCCTGACGTAAAGGCGCACGAGCGACTGACTCTAGGGCTGCAGTCTTTAGCCTCCTTGTAGTGATCCGCCTCCCATGCCAGAGAACGGGTTTGAGACGCCCTCGGAACAAGAACGAGTGGTCGGTGAGGACCGGAGAGAGGGGTACACAGAGGTCTCTGCATAAAACCCACGGCTGGCAGATCACATTGCGACTTCTTTCCTCCTCCCGATTGTCGAGTTAAATGAAATGAAATGTGGAGGATGTTAACTGTGACAAGAAGTTTACAGACAGTTTACATTGACAGTGGTGCATGTAATTGGTAATTGTGTGTGTACAAACGTAATTTTTGGGGGGGTATTGAATGGTTTGATAGTAAGTCCCAAAGCTTGCCTCTCTTTCTGCTACCTCTTAAAAGTGTGTATTTTTTTCTCTCTCAAAAGAGTAGCTACAAGTTAGGGCGTACTATAAGTATGCACATAGCACAACTGTCTTATGAATTATCACTGAATTCATTGACTCACTTGATTCATTCAAAAATGTGGATTCATTAGTTGCAAATCACTGCTGTGTGTCAGAAAGGCACAACAGTTCTGGGGCCTGTACCATGAAGCTGGATTAGCTGGCTAGCCAGGTAAGCTTCAGTTTAGTTTGCACCAATCCTTGGTTTTAGGTACCATGAAAGTGGCTTGATTTTTAGCTGCGTTCATTGCCATAGTAACTTACTCTCCACAGCTAACCTGCTCCAGGGCAGGTTATGTTCTAGTTTAGAGATCGCAAACTGAAATTTGACCAATCAACTTCAAGAAAAGAGACACATCTCTGATGCAATAAAGCCACTCCCACATTTTCTCTTACTCCAAATTAAAGGACACTACATAGTAAAACATTTTTAAAGATAAAATTAATAAAATACTAATAAGAATAATATAATTTATGCTTTAGCAACACTTTTATCCAAACGTGCTTACTGCATTCCAGGCTATAAATTTTTTTTGAGCCATTATGTAAAAAGATAAAAGTATCCAGTTTTAAATACACATTTTTTTTTAAAGATAAAATCATCTGGCTTTTAGTGATGATTATTTATTATGATTTATATATTTATTATATAGTCTTAATCCATTACAAAAGCCGTATTAAAATAATAATGATTAATCTTTTATTTTAAATTAATATAAATATATACAGATAATATAGAATATAAATAAGCTTTAGAATTAATGGATAAAGCTTTAAACATGACTACATTTGAGTTTAGATTTTTGAGTCTCTTTATATCTATATATTATCAACAATATAAACTAATGTCACACGTTTCACTTGCACTGATATGCCAAGATGTTTTCTTTTAGTTGTTTTAGTTTTCCTCTTTCACTGACAGCTCTTTTCACCATGCTGTGTAAATGTATTTAAATTATTTTTCAATCTTTTAATCTATGGCAGTGAATTGCGAGAAGCTGATCACATTAAAAGGCATGTGATTGGCTTTTTCAGTCTGATGTCACGGCTTCAGTGCACCGCGCTTCATTAATCCGGAATCAATCCTGATGACGGAAAGTTGATGGTCCAGGCATCATGGTACCAACAGCCAGATTGGATTGGTTTGGTTTTGTCAACTCAATTCTAATCCTGTATCCTGAGTTTGTTCAGCCACTATCATGGTACAGGTCCCTGCTGTGGCTTTGATTAGAACTATTTTCGTTTGTGAAACACGACTAATATGGTGTCCTAAAATTCCTTGGAACTTGTACTTGTTTATTGAACTGTTGAAAATCATATCACATTTGTAGACGTGCAGATAGAAGAAACTGAGTAAATTACGAGAAAGGCTTCCCCTAAAAAAAAAAAAAAAAAAAAAATGTTTTCTTCTTGACAGAAGTTCTTCTTGTTTTTGCTTCCTTTCCCCTCCAGATTCTCAAGTGGTTTAGTTTTCCATGACTCACTGGTGTACCCATTCACTTTCAAAGTATGAAAACAGCAGCTTTGACACCCATAAAACAAAGAAAGTCATAGAGGTTTTGAATGACATGAGGGTGATTAAATGATGACAAGAATTTTCATTTTTTGGGTGAATGTGAAAACAAGCTTCATGTGCTTCAAATGAGGATTCATTTTGAAAGCAAAAACATCACTTCAAAGTCCACAACCCCATTCTTAGCATGTCTCTTAAAGCAGGGGTGTCCAAACTCGGTGTCCTGCAGAGTTTAGCTCCAACCAGCTTCAACATACCTGCCTGGAAGTTTCTAGTATGCCTAATAAGACCTTGATTAGCTTGTTCAGGTGTGTTTAATTAGGGTTGGAGCTTAGTTTGGACACCCCTGTCTTAAAGGAGTACTTGACCCAATAATTACAATTCTGTCATCATTTACTCACCCTCAAAAATCCCCGTTACAAACCCTAAGAATTGAATAGATCTTCAAAATACAATCCAGATTATTTTATTAAACAAACCTGCTATAACTTAATTACCTTTTGCTCTCGGTAAATTTTAGTTACCTGAAGGGTCAGAAACAACTCAGGTTTAATTAAAAATATATTAATTTGTGTTTTGAAGATTAAGTCTTTGAGTTTATAAGATTGAGTCTTATGATTTTGGAACAACATTTGGGTGAGTAAATGAAATTATTTTATTTCTGGGTCCCTTTTTATAACTGTCCCTTTAATACATCCAACATAAATTCCTCTCTGGATACTTCAGTCCTTTAAACACTCTTGCTGATTTAATTAGCATCACAGAGTATCTTAAAAGAACATAATAATCAAGGTGTCAAATCATCAACTATTAAAACCATTTAAACACTGTAATACATGACCAGACAGGACCCAGAAATGGAAAGGGAAAAAATAAAAGGGCCTGCAAACTAACATGAGAAAGCATGAGATTTCAGCACAAAAGAAAAAATAGAAAGAGTCATTTGACCGAATAAAGCTGAACTCAGAAAAAGGAAGCACTGACAACCAAAGCAAACACAATGAGAGAGACACATAACATTCAAGAGGTGTGCTGGCTAATGCGTCTCACCCTTTTGCGTAGGTTGCAGGTGAGAATGAGGTTTCGGGAGAAAGAGTTGGCAAACGCTGTGTAGAAGTCCAACACTTTCAGCAAGGCTTCTCTCTTTATGATGTGAAGATCACAGTACGTTAACGCCCGAACGTTAGCGCATGAGTGGGCCAAAGTTGTCTCCTTCCAAAACACATCACCAAACACGTCCCCTTTACCTGAGAGAGAAAGAACAAAAAATATTAGATAATATGCAAAGAGAAGATTAGAACAATATTTAACAGAGCAGAGAGTTAGTGTGAGACTAGACTGCTTTAATTGATGTCAGTCAAATGCTTAATCTCACAGCAGGGTTGAGCAGCAGAATGATCAAATTTGACATTTCAGTGAATATTCTCTTTATAGAGCTGCATGGCACAGGCTTGAGCAGGATAATTACTTAACTGTATTGGAAAAAAGTTTAGCTTACTCGTATTAAAATGGGCAACTTACCTAAAAATTTAAATATTGTTTTCAATTACTCTCGTCATTCTGAACTCATTTGACTTTATTTCTTGTGATGAACAGACAGAAATATAAAGGGAGAGTTCACTTAAATATGAAAATTCTGTCATCAATTAATCACCTCATGCCATTACAAAACTCTATGACTTTCGTTACTGAATGTTGAAAGTTTTCCCCTTGCTCTGGACTGTTCCTTATACAAACCCATCAATTAGTTTCAGAAGATTTAGAACAATGTGCATGAGTCATATGAACTCTTTTTTTTTTTTAACCTAAAACGAGCAGCTCAGACGTTCTGCAAAACATCTTTTATGTTCCACATAAGAAAGGAAATCATATGAGTAAATGACAGAATTTAAATTTTCTGGTGAACAGAACTGAATGGAATTACTGACAGATCTTTTGTGTTTGTGTGTTTGTGTGTTTGTGTGTGAGAGACTTACATTCAAATCAGATTATCAAAAAGAAAAAAAAATGTAAGGCAGGGTCTTGGTTAAATTCAATGGTTGATGAACTGTTAACAATGAGATCAGTTTTTAGAAAATAGATAGGATGAATTTTCATTTCATGCCAACTTCAAATTTTAAGGACAAAACCAAACCAAAACTATTCACGAATGCAATAAATGTGAAGCATACAACACACTTAAAGCTCAAGGACCTTTCTTTAATTATCTCTCATTTTCAGAACTGACAGAAAGCTTTAGTGAATGAGGATAAGGAACAGTAAGAAAGCAGTATAATTGCTGCATTAGATAAATGTGGCATTATCAGAGAGGAGTGTAGTTGTCTCTTATTGTTTGAGATGCCAAAGATTAATAGCACACTGATCTCTATGATCACTTTCCGCAGATCCTCGGCGCCGGGAACCTAAAATAGACCTTCAACCTTCAAGTTTCAACTCTGCACTGATTCCATAGGTCGCAGCAGTGCTGAACATACATTTACCACAAGAACAACAGACATACACCAGGGCAAACCAAAAACCTTATTTGGTTGGTTTTAAAAGAATATTTCTTGTTTTCCGACTAATATTTTTAATGCTGATCTCGGCATAATCTCAACACCGAGATCGTCTGTCACAGGTGTTTGTCCTGGCAATTAAAGACTTATTCCTAGTAGCAAAACACATTTAATTGGCTGCACATGCCAGACCAATTAAACCACAACTAGCAGCTGCTAGGAGTGAATGCACAAATGCGCTCTAATTAACCTTTCAAAGCAAAACTGAAAAATTCTCTTTTCCTGAAAATCATTGTTCTGGCGTAATTTTTATAACAAAGCAAACCACTCTTGTGTCAACTCTAATAATAGGTTGTAGAGTGCAGGCACAAGAGCTGTTAAGTTGCATTCGGTAGAAATCATATTGAAAAACTTAGCCTCTATACAACTTAATACCCATTCCAAAATGATTTTCAAGCTTTATGTAAACAATATTCTGATAAATAAATAAGGTGTGATTCACATGGTCAGGGTGTTTATTTTGATTCGAACATACCGTGTGCAGCAGATATGGCCTGCAGAGACTTTGTCAAGGGCTCTACTGAGAGTTTGAAGACATGTGTAGTACAGCGAAGAGACTGTGGGGATTTACAGTTTATCTCAGACAGAAGAGCAAAGCCACCAAACGTGGTCTCCAAGGAGTCATGCGTTACCATGGCACTCTGTTGCCGTGGGGACAGTGTTGAACCCATACCTTCGGGATCCATACTGTCATATTTTATAATACTTTTATAGTGTGTGTAGAGTAGAGGTTGAGAATGTTAGGCAGAATATGCAAATAAGCAAAAATGCAGCAAAAAATGAGGCTCTGAAACCAAACACAAAATTTTAATTTTAAATTTCATTTACTCACCGTCATGTCAATCCAAACCTGCATGATTTATTTTCTACTGGACAACACAAAAGATGATATTTTGAACAACGTTGAATTTTTTTCCCCCCATAAAATTAAAGTCAGTGGGATCCAAAACAACATTTAGACCCTACACCATTTCACTGTATAGGCAAAAAACACAGACTATTCAAAATATCTACTTTTGTTTTCAACAGAACAAAGAAATCAATACAGGTTTGGAATGGATGATGGTGAGTAAATGATGCCAGGAGCTTCATTTTGGGTGAACTTTAAGTAAACAAGTGACTCTTGGCAATGTTTTTCCTTCATTTACACACATTTACAACAGTTCTGTTGAGAACAGTCCAGCGAAAATAGTTTTGGGTAAATGTGAACCATATGGATAAATGTGACTAATGACTTAATTTCGTTTCATTCGTCTCCTGCAGAGGAGCTCAGCTATACACCTCGCTAACTCAGCTCTCCAGGAGCTCATCTTCCTCTGCCCAGACACCCACCACCCTCCTGGGCACAGAGAGACACTTTGGGTCCAGGTCTCCTGCTGAGGCCTCAACTTAGTGGCCATTAGAGATTCGTGATTAATGGCGCTGCATGGTTCCGTTGCTATGACGACTGAAGTGAGAATGATAATCTAATGCGATTTCTGTGAAGCAGCTGATTGAAAGTTTGAAAATGAGACAGTGTTTGTATTGGAAGGCAGTCTGATAACAAATTAACAACTTTAAAGAAACATCTATTTTTTAATCTTTGAGAAGTGTATGCTGGTTTTGTTCTGTTGTGTATCAAAATCTGTCCCTGCTGTTTTAAATTGTTTTCATCACCATGGCAACCAAAATGCAATAGATGGGATTTTTTGCCCGTCATTTTCTCACACCACAGATGGGCTAAACATATCAGATGCTGCTGTACGAAACATGCTGAAAGTTATTGCAGAAACGTGGTTGTGTTGTTGCGAAGTGCATCTCAAGAGCAAAATTACAGTATACGGCAAGTCAGCCTAATCTACACACTTGGTCTAAACAAGTTGAAACAGATGCAGATGGCAGCACAGAATAAAGCCATGCAAACATCTGTGTTGCAAACCCCTCCATAGTGCTGTTGTTTTTTTTTGCAAGATATTTCTGGAAAACAAATTTAATCAGTTGCATTATACAGTGTGGAGTCAGTCATTTAGATCAGATTCCAATTGGATACACAAATAATCAGAATTGGACTGGCAGTGTGAATGAAGCTAAAGGTCATAGAATGTATTAATTAGTGCTTTTAAAAACTTTTAAACTTTAAAACTCAGTTTTTAAACTAACCCAGTATAGCGATGACCTCGTCATCCTGGATGACCTCCAGTGACCCTGACACCACGAAGCAGAGCAGGTCCACGCTTTCACCCGCATGGAAGATGAGGTCACCGGGGGCGGAGTGTATCATCTGGAACTTCACGGCCAATGAGCGCAAACATCCGTCACTGGCCAATCGGAATGCTAGGTGCTCGTTGAACACCTTCGTGTTCAGGTGCACGCAGATGTCTGCCCGCATGTCCTTGGGGCAGATGGAGAGCACCTGTGCACAGAGATGAATTTCCAATTCAGTATTTTCCACGGATAATATCAAAAACTTCAGTCATGTAACCATCCCATCTGTTTCAGTCTCACCTTCTCTGTGTCGATGCCTTTGGACATGGACCACGTGGAGACGATGTAGTCCATCACTCTCTCACTGAGGCCTTTGGGCACCTGGTAGAGCTTGAGGAAATCCCGCACGTTATTCAGCATTTCGTGGTAACGGTTGGTGTTTGCATACATCTGCTGGAAAATGGTTGTCACATTACCGAAGATAGTGGCGTAAAGGAGAGCTTTAGGACATGAGGAGAGAAAAAAATTGTCATGTCAGACAGATTTGAAATAAGAAAAACTAAATCTGGTTAAGTTGTTACAATATTACACAATAGTGTTCACTTTTGAGAGTCTGAATATGTGGCTGACTTAAGTACTTAAAATTTAATTATTAATTAATTAATTACAAAAATAAAACAGTTGCATAAATGTACTTTTAGTATTTATTTATTTTTTAAATTTGCAAATATAGCTTAGAACAAAGTACATGTGTACTTGGACAAAGAACATTTATTTTTAAACAAACTGTAAAAAATTACCAACATATGCTGTTTCAATTGTAATACATAGTAATTGTTGTTTTAAAATTTCATAATATACACTTTCACAAGCTAGATCTTTGATTTAAATGATTTCTTTTAATTTCTTTCTAAAAGTATATTTCTAAATGTCACTTTTATAGACATTTATAATTTTCACAACCCATATTTACCCAAAGATCTTGTAATAATACAGTCCCGTATGGCTGTGAACATTATTTTATGAACAGAATATTATTTCAATGCAGTACTAGAACAAGTACAAGCAAAAATTTTTGTTTTCCCATTTCTCTAGTATGTAATATTAAATTTTACAATGAGATGTCTTATATACGGTATATATATATATAATATCATATATATATATATATATATCTACACCACTGTATATTATATATATATATATATTATATATCTATATAACTAGATATATATATACTATAGAAATGAAAGAAAGTACAATGTAACGTCTGGTACTGTGTTTGATTGCCTTTCTCATGATTTACCACGTATCTGTGCTCCTCGTCTCCCTCATTTGGCATTCCCCTTCTTCCCTAAAATAGTCTTTCTTACCCAAATTACTCCTCGCTCTTCTCCTTCAACCACTAGCGGATAGGCGGTGACAGTACATAGAAATCAATCGACAGCTTAGAGGATGGAATATGATGAGATAAAATGGATGATGAAAAGCCAGCGAAATGACCAAGAATTTGTACAGTAAGAAAAATGATTTTGATCACAGAAAGACCGCCAGAGAAAGGTAAAGAGAACAAACAGTTAACTAACGAAAAGAAAGAAAGAATAAAAAGTTTGTTAAAGAAATTAAAAGTGGTGTCTAGTTTTTGATCAAATACTCTTAATCTTAATATGCAGAAACTATAAGATCTGATTTCACTGAACAGTGTAAATGCTGTTGCTCTGTTCATGCTGTAAACTGAATAAATGTCCACGTATGATGTGTTTTAAATCAGACTGAAAGTATCAACACATTTTCACAATTTACAAAGTAAACAAATCACTCTTTTAGTAATAACTGAATCAGTGTTTGAGAAACAAAAATGATCTGTGCATGCATGATGTGAGCAAATCATTGAATCAGAGTTGTTGTAAATCAGTTCTTTGAAAAAAAAAAAAAGTTTTGAAGTAACACTTCACACTCTCAAAAAAATAGTCAAATATGTCTTTAATAGCCAATATAATGTGCATTAAAATGATCACGTTAACATTGCATGTGAATTATGAATACTGAATATATTTTCCAGTCCTAACTGGCTGTGACAGTTCCTCTCAGCATCAGTCAGAGATGATGACTGAGAACATGTGATCATAAAAGTCTGCTTGTTTTGAACAGCTTGTAATAAATATAAACAGTAAAGGGGTGGTTGATTGCGATTTCAATTTTTAATGTTAGTTAGTTTGTAATGTTGCTGTTTGATCATAAACAATATCTGCAAAGTTACGAAGCTGAAAGGTCAATGCAAACGGAGATATCGTCTTTTAAAACTTCCCCTCTCCACACAATAACTGCCATACCCAAACACCTCACTGTGAATCAATACACCAATGTCCCCTGCAACACCCGCGTAATCCCCACAATATAACAACTCAAACAAGGCTCCTTACGGTCAAGAAACCAAACTTTACAAAACCCCTCGCTCCGGAACACGCAGCAAAGGGGCGAGGCCCGATGCGTGCTGCTTTAGAGAATAGGAAGAGAAAACTACAGGTGCACGTAAAAATCTATTCATATACCGTATGAATCGCGATTCTGTCTCAATGTCTAGGATTCACATTTTCCAAAGTCAATTTCTCAAGCAGCGTTCTCATCCTTTTCCTGGCCTTGCCCTGCTCTGCATCTTCTCAGCAGAGGCGGTTTAGCCAATCCAACACAACTGCAGCTAACAAATCAGAGCCCTCGTGTTCTGAGGGAAGGGGCTACATAAAAGCAGAAATGATCATTGCCGCTCACGAGGAGAAGGTACAGAGAAGTTAGAATAAGGTAAATTATTGAAAATTATGCGTTTTTTAACAACTAAGCCTTAACACATGTTAGACTGCACCCCATAACACAATCAAGCCTAGAAAAAAAACAATCAACCACCCCTTTAAGGGGTCATAAGATGCGATTTCAAGTTTTTCTTTCTCTTTTGAGTGTTACAAGCTGTTAGTGAATAGAAAAGATCCCTAAAGTTGCAAAGACTAAAGTCTCCAAACCAAAGACATATTCTTTATCAAAGTTAAGACTCTTCCACGCCCCCTAAAACGGCTCGTTCTAAAAAAACACCCCCCCCAACAACACATGTCTACGTCACGATGTGAAAAGATTTGCATAACGCCGCCCAAATTTTCACACAAAGAAAGAAGGCGTAACTTTATTGTTGCTGCAACCGCCCCCACCATGTTGTGAAGACTCTTTGTGTTTCGTTGCGAAAGCGAAAATACTTCCAAAAGAGGACACAACCAGAAATCAGTGGTTAAGTTGTATCTACAACACTGTTCCAGAGCAGTTCAACCCAAATATTCAGATTTGTGCAGCGCATTTTATGGAGGACAGTTTCCTGAACCTGGGAGATTTAGACTACAATGCCGGCTTTTCTGACTCACAGCCTGTAAGTACATTTTTCATATTTAAAGGATTTGCCACTGATTGTTCAAACGTGAGTTTTGAGCATTGTAGAGTAGGGCTTGTTGTTTGTTAATTTCTCTGATCACAAATGCAGACCTGGTTTTATGTTTACGCGGCGCGATGTTCATTTTAAATACAATTTTAAACTTCAGGGCAGATATGGATAAAGTTGTAGAGCAAATGGCACGGATGGCACACGAGGGAGAGTCTCTGGGGAACCTGTACAAACTAACACACATAATGAGGCCTTCTAGGACCTCACTACCACAGAGACAGACACACACAGACAGAAAGATGTTGGCAAGACAGGAATAAAGCCAGAGTAAGATAGAAGATTGGGATCTTTAGCGAAACATAAACAAAAGAGAAAAGATCTTGACTGAAGGATCAGCAGATGAGACCAATGCGTTCAGATAATTACAGACAGAGAAAGAGAGAATAGGACTCTGCGCTGTGTACGAGCCTAACTATAATTATTCTCTTCATTAAATGTGTACTGCTGTTTTTATTGGGTGTGTGTGATCATCTCTCCTTGATCAAACCAAAGTGTGCTGAAGACAACATCATAAGTAAATCAACAGCCCTGTTAAGGGCCTTAGGCTGAAAACAACCTAATTTCTGGCCTTACACTCTTACACTTTGCCATCTCAGAAATAATGGCATAAAAGCTGTCACTAGGGTGGTCCCCTTTGTACATTTTTAGGTACTAATATGCATCCTTTAAAGAGAAATAAGGTACAAAGGTGCACTTTTTAAAAGGGTACTGCCCCAGTGACAGCTTTTGTACTTTTTTCTGACTGTGGCCTTAATAATGTCATTAGACACAGATGGGAGAAATCCCTTCTAACATCATACAGACAAAGTATTTGCTTTGTCATATGCAAGTCACACTGATAGCTGTTTCTTGAAGAGCCAGCATCAGCAGAGCTCATTTGACCATCCTCTTAAATGTTCATAATGACCCATTAGTCTAATAAGCATTTAAAAATAACTCCACCCGTGTGATGTCAGGTTAAAGAATATTACAGGCCAGGGAAACCGTTGTGTGGGTCAAAAGCAAGAAAATGCCTTACGATTCACAGCTCTAATGGGGGTATTTTTTACAAAAAGACAGAGGAACTGAAGATAAACTGGAGCAGAGATGGGAGGCAAGTCATATCGGAGTCAACTTAAACAGGCAATAATGCAAAGTCTCTTATGCTCACCATTTATTTTATCAAAGATACAGTACAATATTACGTTTAAAATTAAAACCGTTTTCTATTTTAAAATATAATTTATTTCTGTATTTTCAGCATCATTACACCAGTCTTCAGTGTCACCTGATCCTTCAGAAATCATTCTAATATGCTGATTTGCTGCTAAAGAAAAAAATATTATTATTATCAATGTTTCATAGACCATTTTAAAAGTTTTTACTGTCACTTTTAATCACTTTAATGCATCTTTGCTAAATAAAAGCATTAATGTCTAAAAAAAATCTTACTGACTATAAACTTTTGAATGGTAGTGTGTGTATACACTGTAATACTGTAAAAAATATATGTATAATAATTCAACATAAATTAATCAAAGAAATAAATGGCCCGGCTGTATTGTGGCCAGCCTAAGGCACATCTGTGTAATAATTATGCTGTCTAATCAGCATCTTGATATTCCACACCTGTGAGGTGGATGGATTATCTCGGCACAGGAGAAGTGCTCACTAACACAGAGTTAGACAGATTTGTGAACAATATTTGAGAGAAATGTATTTTGTGTACATAGAAAAAGTCATACATCTTTGAATTCAGCTCATAAAAATGGGGGCAAAAACAAAAGTGTTGCGTTATAATTTTGTTCAGTGTATATATAAAAATAAAAGTATATATATATAGATAGACTAACAGTTTTTTCCCTGTACTCAAATAGTAAGCATGATGCTAGCAACATCAAGAGTTCTAGGACGCATTTATTATGGGTTCAATTCAACTACCGTGGTGTGAAAAAGTGTTGGCCCCCTACCTGATTTCTTATTTTTTTTGCATGTTTGTCACACTTTTAATGTTTCAGATCATCAAACAAATTTAAATTAGTCAAAGATGACACAAGTGAACACAGCATGCAGTTTTTAAATGAAGGTTTTTATTATTAAGGGAAAACAAAATCCAAAACTACATGGTCCTGTGTGAAAAAGTGTTTGGCCCTAAACCTAATAACTGGTTGGGCCCCCCTTAGCAGCAACAACTGCAATCAATCGTTTGCGATAACTTGCAATGAGTCTGTTACTGCGCTGTGGAGGAATTTTGGTCCACTCATCGATGCAGAATTGTTGTAATTCAGCCACATTGGAGGGTTTTTTGAGCATGAACCGCTTTTTTAAGGTCATGCCACAGCATCTCAATATGATTCAGGTCAGGACTTTGACTAGGCCACTCCAAAGTCTTCATTTTGTTTTTCTTCAGCCATTCAGAGGTGGACTTGCTGGTGTGTTTTGGATCATTGTCCTGCTGCAGAACCCAAGTTCGCTTCAGCTTGAGGTCACGAACAGATGTCCAGACATTCTCCTTCAGGATTTTTTTTAAACAGCAGAATTCATGGTTCCATTATCACAGCAAGTCTTCCAGGTCCTGAAGCAGCAAATCAGCCCCAGACCATCACACTACCACCACCATAGTTTACTGTTGGTATGATGTTCTTTTTTCTGAAATGCTGTGTTGGTTTTACGCCAGATGTAATGGGACACACACCTTCCAAAACATTAAACTTTTGTCTGTATCAGTCCACAGAGTATTTTCCCAAAATCTTGGGGATCATCAAGATGTTTTCTGGCAAAACTGAGACGAGCCTTTGTGTTCTTTTTGGTCAGCATTGGCTTTTGCCTTGGAACTCTCCCATAGATGCGTTTTTTGCCCAGTCTCTTTCTTATCGTTGGATCATGAACACTGATCTTAATTGAGGCAAGTGAGGCTTGCAGTTCTTTGGATGTTGTTGTGGGGCTTTTGTGACCTCTTGGATGAGTCGTCGCTGTGCTCTTGGGGTAATTTTGGTCGTCCGGCCACTCCTGGGAAGGTTCTCCATTTTTCCATGTTTTTGCCATTTGTGAATAATTGTTCTCACTGTGGTTCGCTGGAGTCCCAGATCTTTAGAAATGGCTTTATAACCTTTTTTTCCAGACTGATAGATCTCAATTACTTGCTTTCTCATTTGTTTCTGAATTTCTTTTGGATCTCGGCATGATGTCTAGCTTTGAGGATCTTTTGGTCTACTTTGTCAGGAAGGTCCTATTTAAGAGATTTCTTGATAGCGAACAGGTGTGGCAGTAATCAGGCATGGGTGTGGCTAGAGAAATTGAACTCAGTTGTGATAAACCACAGTTTTAACAGGGCGGCAAACACTTTTTCACACAGGGCCATGTAGTTTTTGATTTTGTTTTCCCTTAAAAATAAAAACCTTCATTAAAAAACTGCATGTTGTGTTTACTTGTGTTATTTTTGACTAATATTTAAATTAGTTTGATGATCTGAAACATTAAAGTGTTACAAACATGCAAAAAATAAGAAATCAGGAAGGGGGCCAACACTTTTTCACACCACTGTATATTTATATAGTAGTCAACATTTGAAGTGGATCAAAACCTTTCATCAAAGTTGTCCGAACCAAAACAATACCAATTCTTGTCTTAGGACAACATTGATTAACTTTTTTTGATCCACTTCAAATGTTGACTACTGTATACGTTTGGCATTTGAACCTGGTTTTTTTTGCACACGCAAGAAATACTGTAAACTTAAAATATCCTCAAAACATGGTTGAAGCCCCTGAGAGTCTGTGCGGGTCAGTGAGTGGGGTTTCTATATGTGTGTTTGTGCGGGTTAGCACTCACACATGCTAGTAATTATGACTATCTCTGTTTAGTCTCCAGAGTGACTCCTTACCACATGCACACTGATGGAGAAGGACATTAACAACGATTGGCCTCGTTCCTTCATTCTGGCCAGTTATATGTCCCTCTCTCCAACGATCTCTCTCTATTACTGTCTCAGAGTTATTTCTGAAGGAGGTGCGCCCCTTTTTTAAAAAGGGGGGAAAAAAAAAAAAAAAAAGGCCAAAAAAAGCCCCCCCCCAAAACTTTGCTTTGGGTCCCCCCCCCCCCCCTGGAGGACAGAGGGGCAAGATGATATTATCCTGAGTTTATTCTGACAGCGCAGAGAATAAACAGAAAAAAAGAGTAAAGAAGCAAGAAAGGAACAGAAAAGAGACCCCGTTTAACCTGGTATTAAGATTTACTTTGGGTGATCTGATTTCTCAGATGAAAATGACAGTCTATCTCACCCGATTTAACCAAGACAGTTCAGAAAAATAAGACATGAAAGAAGACAAGCACTCACATCCGACCATCATCATGGCCACAGAGAAGATCTTCTCTCCGTCTGTAGTTGGCGCGATGTTTCCAAAGCCAATGGTGGTCAGGCTGGTCATGGTGAAATATAGTGACGTTATATACAGAGAGTCTTTCCCAGGGCCGCCCTCCCATTGGCCAGTCCCACTGGCATTGTACCGGTACGGGGATCCAATGCTGGTGGCTAACTGGTAGAGCCAGCTGTCAGTCTTGACGCTGTTGGTTTGTTCATCAATGACCTCGTAATCTCCAATGCTGTACCATATGCAGGCAAGCCAGTGAGCCACCAATCCAAACACACAGACCAGTAACACGAGCACAGCTGCGCCGTACTCCAAATAGTGGTCAAGTTTACGTGCAACACGACCCAATCGAAGCAGTCGAACTACCTTCAGAGAACTGAACAAGCTGCTGTTGCCCTGGAAAAGAGAAAAATAAATATCAGACAGTTGCATTTATAATATAATATAATATAATATAATATAATGTAATGTAATGTAATATGTTTTACCTCTTACATATCGGTTACATTATGTAAAATTATGGCTGTTGTAAATAATATACTGTGTATAAAACATTAGATTTCCAGCATTATACTGTATATATATGCACACACATACATACATGCATACATAATACATACAAAAATATATGCATGCATCTGAAAATCTGTTGATTTTCTTTAATACACAGATTTGCTTTTTATAAACCCATAATTAAACAAATGTCTACACACCAACATGCAGCACACAAAGAGAAAATCAATTCGACATTTAATGTGCCTGGTTAAATCATTCTTTCATTGTCATTTACCACAAAGATGCTTAAACAGACAATTGAGTTATTTAATATTATTTGGCACACAGCAATGTTAATCGGACGCTACATTCGGAAACTGAGCGCTATTCAAATTTTTCAGTTCACTGAACACACTCTTTACAGTCCTAATTGCACAAAATAAAATTCTGCAAAAGTTTGTTCTAAATTTGAAGCAGGAGAGCTGAGCCAAGCTGACAGAAAAAAGGTGCGAAAGCGGTTGGACATCAGAATCACTTTGAGGGGAGAACCCTCTGTTCTCCCACATGATCCTCCAACATTAAAAGGCCTCTGAAAATTTTGTCAAGCAGCACTATAGTCCTTCCACTGCATAAAAACATTGCCGTTCCCTCCAGCCTGACCTAGTGTGACCATCTGAAGCGTCTCCTTTCCAATAAAGTGCAAATTCAGTTCCAGACATGCAGTAAGATTAGAGCAACTCTGTGTGCAGAAATGTCCAACAATCAGGGTTCTGTCACTTCGGTCTAGTTTATTCTTGGTTTTATTCTCTTGTATGCATGCCTTGTTTCATGTTCGGGGCGTGGTGTTTGGATTCCAGCACTCATGTCTAGTTCGGTTTTGGTCTGGTGTTGGGGTTCGAGCACTCACGCTCCATGTCTTGTTTCTCGTGTGAGAGCACGGGTTGTGTGTTCATTCACTGGTAACGCACTCTTGTCTTGTGTGTTTTGTGAGGGCTTAGTTATGTTTTCATTGGCCAGGTACTAGTGTCGTTGTGTTCTGTTTAGCATGCGGTTCGTGTTTACATCAGCCGTGTGCTTTCATGTTATGTTCCGTCTTGTGTTGTGTAGCAAACGGCTTGGGTTATCCTCGGTCGTGTGCTTTCATGTTGTCACGCTTAGCTGCATGTTCATGTCTTGTTTTGTGTGAGTGCTTTTGTTTTGTTTGTTTCTGTGTACCATGTGCTCTCCTGTCTATTTTCCAACACTTTGTTACCCGATTATTGGTTCTTTTGCCCCACCTGTCCTCCCTCATTACCTGCCTTGTTTGTTCCCTATTTATTCTCCTTGTGTTTGCAGTTTGCAGTCCTGTGCCAGTTTGTTGTCTAATGTTTGCCATTGTGTACCTGGCCTGTTTCTGTCCTACCTTGTCCTGCCCATCCAGTCAAGTTGCCGGTAGTGTTTTTTCCCCACACGGGGTAGTTTTTGTTGTCTGTTTTTGGTTTATTTTTGGTAATAAAGAGCCCAAACTTCCTGCAATTGAGTCCTCGCCTCATCCCTTCACCCAACCCTGACAATACTCACTTAAACTTAGACAAAAATTATAAAATATAAACCAAAATATTTAAAGATATACAAGTAAACTTCAAACTCCAGCCCTATCACAGGATTATAGAAGCAAATAAATAAATAATATATATACCTTGTTAACTAAGTTTAGACACATTAATGGATATTTAATTGTAAGGCACAGAGCAAACAAAAATGTGAATCATGATATTACAAAACAACAGCTTTAATGCATTTAATGCATAACTTTGGATGCATACATATATTAAAACATTCTCACAGCTTTTTAAGTTATCAGAAACATTTTTTTTTTATACAAATTCCAAATGTGTGTATTAATATATGAAAAATGGAGCTACTGAAGCCTGAAGTCATGCTCCTTGTGTTTATTTCTCTAATGCTGGCCTGCCTAGACACAGAAGGTCTTCATGAGAATAAACAGACGATTACATGATGTTTACAGCAAAATCTTAAATATAAAATTCTCTTTCATATGATAAGACATTCACATGAAAGTTAACATGCCGAATTTGCGCTTTGGGATTTTACTGAAAGCTTGTACTAAAGTAACTGTGTATTTTGCTTGAGGTGTTTATCAGAGCTATTTATCATAGCCAACACGCAATACTGCATTCAATTCAGACACAGAGTTCTGTTATCAAGGAAAACGGAGAAGAGTGCACTTGAACTAGTAAACACGCACAATGCAGCTAGCGGTGAGGGATTTTAAGCCTTCGTTCAGACGCACATCACTGCACATGACGTGGACAAAAATATATTTATTGTGGTCATGAATTAACAATTTAAGGCCACAAATTACCTATTCGTTCCATTTTATTTATTTATTTATTTTTGTTAAAGGGGTGGTTCATTGCGATTTCACTTTTTTAACGTTAGTTAGTGTAGCGTCTGCGTAGAATCATGCATGATCTTTGGGTTTTATGGCTTAAGAGACCCTTTTAGCTTTTGACATTTGCATATAAATTACAATCCTGGTCACAGACGTTACACTTATATGGGTGCTAAATGTCAAATGGTCCCCCCCCCCATCAGGGAGATGCTAACCAGTTTCACCACCCTCGCCTCATTTGGAGTTTCAAACACATTCCAAAGAGACGTAAATGACCCCCGATGCCGGGCAACGATGGGCCTGGCTGACCAAGCAAACTAACACACACACACACACACACAAACCACACCCACACAATACCGGTTCTCTATTATACTCTACAAATATATCTGGTATATTGCATGTGTTGTTTGTATGTTTCCCTATTAGATTAGCTGAGTTACCACTCGTTATTTGTATTAGTTAAAGCCTAAACACTGATATTCAGGTGTATGGATGTATCTCTGGTTCAATATATTCTAAATGTTTCTTTCTTGGTATCAATATTATCTGCTCTTTATTCCTCAAACAATGATGTACAGTATGTGATTGTGAAACGCATCATACGATTCGTACTATATTTTGGGTTAAAACTACAGAAATTCCAGACCGGCCATAAAACATGCAAATGAGCCATGAACAAGAGACAAAGAAAGTTTCTCCCAGTCAAAATTCATGCATCTGATTGGCCATTCCACCCAAAAGGGGTGTGTGCATAGGAACCCTCAAAAGTGATTAGCCCGAAATAATCTTTGCTCAGAAACTCTTCTTCGTTTTGAGACAACACTTTTCGAAGACTCTCAAGATCTTCCTTTTGAGTTTTTTATTTTCCGGCAGTTTTTATCTTCAAGTAACTTTAGTCGCTGTGGACTTTTCCTTCGTCAGAAGAACCAGAAGTAAAAACTTCCAGCTCACGAACTCATCAAAAGACCTCCGGTGTCTACCGCATCAGGATTCTTCTTCAGCAATCGAAAACCAATGCAAGTAACCGCTTAAAATTATTTAGATGCGTGTTTAAGTTTCAGCCCCTTTTTAAGGTGATTTTTGGATTCTTTGATGATTTTCAAAGGTTGTGGTTAAGTGATGTGAAATACTGCCATTCTTTTTCTATTCTCTCTCTTTTCCTTACTTTGTTTCATTCTGTGTATACAGTATATGTTTTAGTTAGTTATATGTTAGATATAGTTTCATTTATTAAATCCCTTATATTCACAACTGATTGTCTCTGTTTGCTGCTCACAATTCGAAGTCAATGAATGTGTGAACCCTTGCTACATTTTGCTAAATTACTGCTAGCACTGCACAAAGAAGGACTGTTTATTCTTCCTTGGCCAGGAAAATAATAGTTCCTTGAATTAATAAATGATTATATTGTCTGCTCGGTGGACGGACAGATCAAATAATTGTAATATTGATTCTGCTACAGTTAATTCGAAGATATAATCTACATATTTATTATGAATCATAACCAGTTATAATTCGTCATAAATATTCCCCTTTTTAGAGCTAATAAATAACCCCTACATTAGTGTGTATGTTGCGGTTTGCGAATAACAAGTACTGCAAATTTACGAAGCTGAAAGATCATGCAAACGGAGATATCGTCTTTTCTGGCCAGTGTTATGCCTACAAAAACGCTGGTAGGGACTACACAGTTCTTCCTTCCTGCGTTTGTGACATCACAAACCCAGATAACCCCCACCCTCGGGAAAAGGCAGCAAAGGGGGCAAGGCCTGTTCTGCTTTAGATAAGAGAAGAGAAAACGAGAGGTGCCATAAAAATCTATTCTATATGAATCGCGATTCTGTCTCAACAATCTAATGTCCACAATTTCAAATCATGCTCATAACAGCAGTTCTTAATACTGCTCCACAGCGTATCTAAAAGTATGAGACAACAACAAACAAAAAACATAGGCCTACCATTAAAAGACGTGATTGCACAGGTTCTGCACGATCCTCGTCAATAATATCCTCTGCTTCTCAATCGAGCTCAAACTGATAAGCGATATTAACAACGCCGTTGTTTACAATACAGCCAGAGCACATGCCGCTGAGGTGAAGGGTGGGATGTTTAGACACGCACTAGATGCGGTTTAACCAATCACAACACACTGGGCTAGCTAACCAATCAGAGCCCATCGCCTATTTCTGAGGGAGGGGCTTCATAAAAGGAGGAAATGATCAGCGTGTTTCCCAGAGACGGGACAGAGCAGTGTGGAATAAAGGTAAATTATGTGAAAATAATGCGTTTTTTAAAAAACGAAGCATTAACACATGTTAGACTGCACCCCATAAACACAATCAAGCCTAGAAAAAACCCACTGAACCACCCCTTTAAATTGTGGCCACGTTGTACTAATTTGTTCCCTTGTTTTTATTCAATTAAAATGAGGGAATTAATTAGTATTCATGTGCGTGTCTTTTTTCTTTTCTTTCTTTTCTAAAATGTTGGTTTAAGAGTGTTATTCATCTAATGATTGCAAAAGAAGATAATGGTTAATTTTCCATCTGAGCTGCTTGAGGCATCACCACTTTCTTAAGTTATATTGAATTTGTTGTCATAAATGAAAAATATAATGACAAATAAAGAGGACAGACATACCAATTTATAAGAAAGGGTCAAGATAATCAATTACCTAGGGTGGTTTGGATGTAACATCACACCCTTAATGGCTAAAAGTGGCTTTTAAAGATACAACCACTCTACAGTAGATTACAAGGTTCACACCAAGGCATCTGGGATCCCTCTTACATCATGACAAAGTCTTTCTCAGAGGGTTTCTGGTACAGTGAGCAGCTCTCTGAAGTAAAACTTGTACATTAAACTTACATCATGTATAAAGTGAGTTTTGAGCTCTTGGCACACGCCGACTTTAAAGAGCCATTAACAATTATGCATTGTGCATGATGGAAGACAATGACAGCGTGCATTATTTAAAAAACTATGTAATTAATTGAGAGATTTTTTGATCGTTTTTTACCCTCTGGGTTTGAAATGAACATCACAAACGGCATCAATTCATACTATGAGTGTGCTGACAGATTCCATTCAAGTGGATTTTTGATGCAGAGCACAAATGCAGTGCAATTATTTGAGCATTACACATAAAATGACCTGTATGTGTTTGTGGATTGTACTATGAGCTTACAAAACAGTATATATTTTGTGCATTTTATTGCATGCAATTTTACTGAGAGCTGCATTGCTGAGAACAATGAATTTAAAACTGTTCATTAGTCAAATGTTTTTTTCTTTACAGACCTAACTAAATAAAACACTAAATGAACAAGAAAATGCTATTTGCCAAAATAGGTGGAACAAAATAAATCAAGGTATACTGAAAACTCTTTTCAGAATTTGCCAAAGTGTAAGCATATCTTGTTTTCAAGATGTACAGACATTTTTACTTGAAAATAATCTTAAAAGCTGTAAATGTACTTTTCATAATATAAATTCCATAACAGTCAGGAAGATAAAAAGAAAATATACAGTGGTGTGAAAAAGTGTTGGCCCCCTTCCTGATTTCTTATAAAATTTTGGTGGGCAAATTTTTGTGCAGGGCAGAACTTGTACTGTGTTCCGAGTCATCAAACTAATTTTAATATTACACAACGATAATGCAAGTAAATACAAAATGCAGTTTGTAAATGATTATTTCCATGGGTTGTGTGAGGCAAAAAGCTGTCCAAACCTGCCTGGCCCTACGTGAAAAATAATTGCCCCCTCCTGTAAATCATGAAAGAACTGCAATAACCACATTATTTTGAAAGCTGAAATTGAAATTTCACTACCACACCCAGCCGTGAGGTACTGCCAGACCGGTTGAGATCAACAAAATCACTAATGAAATAAAACTGTGCGGACAAGGTGAAGCATGCTTAAATAGCAACACATCATGCCGTGATCTAAAGAAATTCAAGAACAGATTAGAATCAAAATAGTTGACATGTATCAGTCTGTAAAGGGTTATAAAGCCATTTCTAAGGTTTTGGGACTCCAGTGAACCATGGTCAGGGACATTTTCCACAAATTGAGAAAACTTGGAACAATGGTGAACCTTCCCAGGAGTTGCCGGCCAACCAAAATTACTCCAAGAGCACAACGACGACTCTCCAGGAGGTCATAAAAGAACCCGGAACAACATCTAAGAACTGCAGGCCCTACTTGCCTCAATTAAGCTCAGTGTTCATGATTCAACAATAAGAAAGAGACTGGGCAAAAACGGCATCCATGGGAGAGTTCCAAGGCAAAAGCCATTGCTGACCAAAAAGAACACAAAGGCTCGTCTCTCATTTGCCAAAAAATATCTTGATTATCCAAGACTTTTGGGCAAATATTCTGTAGACTGATTAGACAAAAGTTGATCTTTTTGGAAGGTGTGTCCCATTACATCTGGCATAATACCAACACAGCATTTCATAAAAGAGAACATCATACCAACAGTCAAACATGTTGGTGGTAGTGTGATGGTCTGGGGCTTCTTTGCAGCTTCAGGACCTGGACAACATGCCATACATGATGAAACCATGAATTCTGCACTCTATCAGAAAATCCTGAAGGAGAATGTCCGGCCATCAGTTTGTGACCTCAAGCTCAAGCGCACTTGGGTTATGTAGCAGGACAATGATCCCAAACACACCAGCAAGTCCACCTCTGAATGGCTAAAGAAAAACAAAATTAAGGTTTTGGAGTGGCCAATCAAAATCCGTTTGAGCTCTTTAAACATCCAGTTCATGCTCGCAAACCCTCTCAATGTGCTGAATTTAAAACATTCTGCCAAGAAGAGTGTGACAAACTTCCTCCCAGTGATGTGAAAGCCATTACCATTAGCGCAAAACACTGAGTTGCGTTGTTGGGTCTGCACAGATCGTAGGCCCAACCATTGTAATTAGGATATTAGGGCACCAATTAATTTTTCACATAGGGCCATGTGGGTTTGGACAGCTTTTTTCCCTTAAATGGAATCATCATTTCAAAACTGCATTTTGCATTTACTTGCGTTACCTTTGTGTAATATACAAATTTGTTTGATGATCTGAATCTTTAAAATGTGACAAATATACAAAAAAGAAAAACAGGAAGGGGGCAAAAACCTTATCACACCACTGTATATACCTGAGAGAGATGTGCTGTGTTCATAAACCGTGTTTACAGGTGTGTGTCTTGGGCCAGCGCATTGCACACGTGAGTGAACTCCTGAGTGAAAGAAGAATCAGTAGTGACCACTGTAAAATGACGGCATACCAATCATATTCTACCTAAAGCACATAACGGACCAGACTCCAAGAATATATAACATAACCAAGAGCGGATTCAAAGGACATATGACTTTGTGGTAAATGGTTAACAAACCGTAATATTTCAAGAGGAAGAACTTTACAAATCATCACACATGATTGTTTGATTTTGTGTGGACCAATGCAACAGGATACACACAGTTGGCTTCTTTTTATTATAGAGGTCAGTCCTAAAATCACAGCCACCAGACACCATAGTGCCTTCACTGTGGCTGGGGCGTGGTGCTTGTGACTACTACACACCTAAATAAAAAAAAAAAATAAAAGACCACAATTACACTACACGTTTGTGTGAAGATAGTGGAGTGGGGAAAAGATCAACGTAGGAGAAAAAAAAAAAAAAAAAAAAATGGTGATGGAATATAATTTACAAACGGGAGAAAATAGTACAGAAAAAGAAGTGATGAAGAAAGGGTAAAATAAGAGCTACAACGGGGGGGTGGGAGTGAAAACTCAATTGTGGTGGGTGTAGGCTTATTGAACACTGTAGTGGTATTTCATTTGAGGTGCTTGATAGCTCATAAACTTAAAATTCACAAGTATATTGTTATTAAAAATGGGCCAAATAAGCACTAAACCAAAAGAGGGGGGGGGAAGAACAGATTATAAATTCGGTGGGGGGCCGTGTGAAAAAAAAGTCTGTTCCATTTGTATGTGACACTACCTTTCACTGAAGTTTTTATTGCTGCCAGTTCAGCTTTCTGTTTTTCTGTCCCAAAACTATCAAGCTCTTCAAAAGTTTAAATGAATTTGACCAAGAACCCTAAAGCATTATCCTCAGAAGAGTACCTCTGAGGAGTCCTGACTTAGGTAATAATTGTTAAATCTTTCATTTTTGAGGGGTTGACAGGTAAAACATTTTTAAGTGTTTGAAGCATTGCTGAGTTACTTGAAAAAGCCAACTACAGCTTCTCTTAGAACAATAAAGTGTCGAACATTTTCAGAATATAAGAACAATTAATATTTCGTTTTAATATTAACCCAAGTGTTGCCACTTCATAGGGCCACAAATGAAGAACCATTTCCTTTACACTGTGTCCTAATCCAGTACAAAGCAACGGCTTTACGGTATCTCACCTCATCCACGTTTTCGAAAGCGTTGATGATGTCATAGGGCAGACAGGACAGCAGGTCTATTACGAACCAGGTCTTCAGGTAGTTCATCCTGATCAGCTTCGGATCCGAGATCACCTCCCCTCCTGGCCCGACAAACGTGGTGTGGAAGTTAAGCACGATGTCCACAAGGAATATGACGTCCACAACGCTGTCCAGAACCAGCCACGTGACATTATTCTGTTTGGTCTTGAAGGAGACATTGTAAGGAACCATGATGGCGGTGTAGAAGGTCAGGATGAGGATGACCCAGTCCCAGGTGGTCTTAAATGTGCAGTAGTGTAAGATGATGTGAGGTGGGGTCTTAGGGGCTTCCTGCTTATACTGCGGAAGAATGTCAGAGCCGAGTTGAAGCACCTAAGACAAATGAGACAAAAAGAGATAAAGGGAGAGAAGGATCTGAGACAAAGAAGAAAAGAAAAATATTAAAATGAGAAGAGAGTTAAAAACCAATGCAAGTTAATTTTCACATTTTTTGACATGAATATTTCTTTTGATTGTAGGAAAATGCATGGTGAAATTATATAAATATGAGAAAGGAGGGAGGAGAGAAGAGGGTACCGGAAAAGAAAAAAATTATACCAATTTTACATACATCCCGACATAACCATAACATACAGGTGACATACGGGTTGCTGTGTCCATACATACCATACATACATACAACCATACATACCATACATACATACATACATACCAAAAAAATAAAAAAAAGCGATGTGCTGCCGGGAGGGTACATACATACATACCATACATACATACCATACATAATACGGGGACAATACACTACAGACATACTACCTACTGTAAAAGGGGGGGGGGGGGTGTGGGGGAGGGGAAATCTCGCGGCTGGTAAAAAATACTGAAAAAAAAAAATTTTTATAATGGTTCCCCATTATAGATATAAACCAAAGGAAAAAAAAGTTTAATTTTATATACTTTTACATTATTGTAGAATTAAGTCAATCTAAATTGAAAAACAAAGTGGTACTAAAAAAATAAAAATGTGTTTCTTTTCAGTGACTATCTGACCTAAAAGGAAGATTCTCTTAAGAGACAACCAGAGTAAAAATGAATTAATACAGGGAGCCTTCAGGAACGAAATGAGTTTGTATAAATATTATACTAAGCACTGGAATTTTCTGTTCTTTGGCCTTGGGACATACACACTGCTATTTGTTTTAAACAGAGGGGAGGGGGGCGGTGGAGATGTTACAAAAGCAGAGGCAAGTTTTCCCGGTCCTAGATCCACGAAGATCAAAGATAATAGGTGGCTGGTGGAAAAGATCAGTTATAGAATGGAGGATGTCATATATGTCAATCGAGTCTGCCTATTGTTATTTGAAAATTGGGTTGTGATTGCACAAGATGAAGTGTGGTTAAAAAAAGTGAGAGAGCAATGAAAAGAAACAAGGATGCAAAAGGAAAAAGGGGAAGAGTGGTAGCGTAGGTCTGATGGAGCTGCATATTGATACTTACTTTGTGAATGGTACTAAATTATAGGGATCCAGTGTTAATCAGAGAGGTAAGAACCGCCTTAGTTTATATATTTAAGAAAAAATAGGTGTTATTAAAACAAAAAGGGATGTTGTATGGACACATGGCTAGTAGACACACAAGCTTACAAGAAAGAAAAACACATGCAAGTCACGAGATTCACTCGACAGCATCTAGGCACCTTGAAGTGGCAAAAAAGATTTTGACTACTCCTTATTTTCTTCACGAAAAAGGAACAAACTCAAGGGTCACTTGACGCACACCGGTCACCAAATGAAGGTAGCGAAAAGGTACAGCGAGAGGTGGATTGAGGACAGTATTGATGTTAAACAGCAAAGATAAATAAGACCCCCGAGCCATATGGGAGAAAAGCAAATCCAGTGAACAGGTTATTGGGACACACACATACACTCCTGCAGTCAGTGTTAATTACATTAATAGCCACTATCTGGCACCCCTGTGGTTGACTTCGATGCTGTCCAACAGACACGTGTAGATTGGCGTTACAGCCAGCTTCCTGGTTTGTGTAGTATGTTAGAATGATCTAAGTTACAAGTTTGTCCTCGCCTTGAGAGGTGAATAGGGGTTTTATAACCTTGTACTTCCCAGCCAAGGATGTAAGCAAATGCTACCTGTCTGTGTCTGTGTGTGTGTGTGTGTGTGTCTGTGTCTGTGTCTGTGTCTGTGTGTGTGTTTTGTGTGTGTGTGTGTTTGTGTTTTTGTGTGTGTGTGTTTTTGTGTGTGTTGTGTGTGTGTGTGTGGTGTGTGTGTGTATTAGTGTGTGTGTGTATTCGAACGTGGTGTGGTGGTGGCGTCGGACCTCTGCAAGTCTGGAGTGTTTGTGTGAAGTGATGTCGGTTCTGCTCATGGGCGTGAGCTGCTGAATGGTGCTTTTGCTGGTCGTCAACGCTCGAGTCAAACGTGCAAACTTGGTCCAACCTAAAATAAACATGTTTTTTATTAAAAAAATGCTACGCTGAATTGAAAGACAGATGCAATGTGTTCATAATATACATTACATGTGTCTTTCAGTTCAATTCAATTCTGTGGTGCTTTTATTAAAGACTTTGCACAATTGAATTCAATTCAGTATTTTGCGTTAATAAAAATTGTGTACAAATGAATTGAACTGAAATTGTTTTTATTATTTTACTGAGCATCTTGTGGTTTAATGAAAGCATGAATCTGACATTTTATACAAGAAGTTTCACAAGCTCATTGTCATGTGGTGCTGCGTTGTGTTGTTTGATTTGATTAATGGGGCGAGTGCAATATATTGAAGAAGATATGTATGTAGCAAAGGTTTTTTTATACATATATTTTTGAAATCTGCATTTATTTGATCAAAAATATAGTAAAAACAGTAATATTGTGAAATATTATTGTAATTTAAAATAACAATTTTCTATTTTAATGTATTTTAAAATTTAATTTATTCCTGTGATGGCAAAGCTGAATTTTAGCAGCCATTACTCCAGTCTTCAGTGGTCACATGATGCTTCAGAAATCATTCTAATATGCTGATTTGTTTATTATTATCAATGCTGTTAATATTTTTTGTGTAAATTTTGATTTTTTTATGATTCTTTGATGAATGGAAAGTTCAAAAGAACAGCATTTATTTGAAATAGAAGATTAATGTAACATTGCAAGTCTTTAACTGTACAATTTAAAGCATCCTTGCTGAATAGAAGTATTAAAGTATTACTGACCTTTTTGAACAGTATAAGCACACAACAAAAACATTAATCCAAAACATAAGTCCTCTGTGGCTCAGATATGAGCAAAAGTGTGACATATGTTTGCTGTCACTGCTGCAATGATCTTACAATGAAATAGAACTGCTGGAACACTGTCTGGAGCTGTTTCAAATCTCTCTCTCTTTTAATCTATGTGTGTAAAGCTCATCTCACAAAGATGGACAAATAGGCACTTTAGCGACCTGTCTCATGCTAACATGTTCCAACATCACAATTTCGAACCACAGGTGAAGTCGAGTTTTCAGGCCTCAATAAAAAACCTTGAATTCTCATTACTGGAAACATAAGTGTCACCCGGGTTTTTCTCAATAGTGATTGATTACTGTAACACAGTAATTGCCTTATTTTAAAGGAAAATTAGCCGTTAATGTGCATCAAATATTGTGTATAGCTGAATAGAAAACAAAGAAATCAAAAAGCAAATATCTGGAAGGAAAGAACAGCGAATGAAAAAATAATTCTAATCCAACGTTGGGTATTCTTGAAACGTATCATTTCTATTTCGTGGTCGCAAATGTTGTGATTTTATGGGGGAGATGAAAATATTGTCACCCGAATGAAAGCCTTGGTAAGAACTGAGTAAAAAGGTTATTTTATTAGAAGTCGTGTCACCCACACAACGCCAAAGTGCAGAATATTCTAGTTTGCCACACGCACTCATGGAGGGATTTTTGCTAAGATCTAGCAACCTACTGCGAGATATAACATTGGGGAGAATAGTTTCAGCTCCATACAACCGAGCGTCCCCCAACACAACACCACCACCACAGTGCTAAAATAACCTTGTGGTGTGAGTGCAAAAGGAAAAATACTGTCAGCGCGTGCCAGTCGACATTCGGAGAGAGGAGCGTACGTTTGGTCTGGTATAAAGAGACACCGAATCAAGCCACAAGCCTAGTGGCGCGACAAGCTTGTTACCGAAATTCGGTGAATCAATATCAACTGGGACTGTTTTAGAGATCCTGTGTTAATAATCGGTAGGTGAACATTAACATACGGCGTATTACTGTGCAATAAATCGTGGTAAACCATAAAGTAGTGCGCATAATGAGATGTGTAGTAGACTCCCCACATGGTTAGGAGCGGTGATCATGACTAATTCAATAAGCAGATGGTTAAACAGAGGACCGTGGATTCATTTCGGATTGGTGCAATCTGCATGTAAAACCACACCGGAGTTCCTGTACAAGGTCAGATGTCAAAGTAAGCATTATCATACGATTTCTGACAGCGCCACATTTTAAAACTAGTTCAGAACCTATTTATATTGACTCTTCTAACCAATATATGATATTGAAAACGTGCTCCTGTATTAAGTAAAACAATAGAGTATATATACCATAGTATATATTGTGTTTTATTGGATTACAATAAATTTATATGAGCACATTTGTATGCCCAAGTCAAAAGAGCTCACCTCCAAGAATCTATCATAATCCAGTTGCTAAATATGGCTTGGATTTCTTTTTTAATCAGGCAAAGCTGAATTTTACACAGCCTTTACTCTAGTCTTCAGTGTCACATGATTCTTCAGAAATCATTCTGATTTGGTGCGCAAAAATATTTCTTTTTTTAGCAATGTTGAAAACAGTTTTTTGTTGTTGTTGTTGAAACTGTGATACAATACCACTCAAAAGTTTGGGGTCTGTAAGATAATAAAAAAAAAAGTAATGACATTTATAATGTCACAAATGTTTCGGTTTCAGAAAAATGCTGTTCTTTTGAACTTTTAAAGAGTACTGAAAAAACAAAACACAGTTTCCACAAAAATATTAAGCAGCAAAATCTTTTTCAACACTGATAATAATAATAAGTTAAGAACCATTATTATTAATTGAGCACCAATAATAACGGAGCCCCAATTTAGCATATTAAAATGATTTCTGAAGGATCATGTGACGCTGAAGTAATGGCTGCTGAAAATTCAGCTTTGCCATCATAGGAATAAATTACATTTTTAATGTTAAATTTATAAATGAAAATAAAAAAAACTGTATATTGAAATAGAAAATTGTTATTTTGTACTTCACTGTTATTTTTATCAAATAAATGCAGAATTGATCACAAGAGACTTCTTTCAAAGACATTTTTAAAAATCTTTTTAAAAAATGTATTCCAAACTTTTGAACGATAATATACATAGCAATGTTTAATACACCAAAAGTGGTTTGTTATGATATTCCATTCTGTGTTATGTCTAGTAGTTATTTTTGGCAACTTAACGTGTTTTTCTATGGTTTAGAACACAGCTAAAAGACATATTCTGCATTCACCAGCATAAGTAAGAAACTTTAGAAGTGTTAGCCTGTTCATACATTTGTTTGAAGTCTCACTTACTGTTCTTTCTGTACAGCAGCACTTCAAAGCAGTTGGACTCATAGTTGTCAAAGGCCTGTCTCACATTTTCTATGGTCTTCTTGTCTGTCAGCTCCCCATACATAAAACTACAGAGAGAGATTATTCAGACAGACAGACAGACAGTAATCTCCTATTTTCAAACCAAATCATTTGGTTTAAGAAGAAATGGTCAGTTCTCCCTGCAGTCAAATGTTTTAAAGATTAAAAGATTACAGAGACTTGCTGAAATTCATATGCAACACACACATGAAGCACAGTGTGACCAATTATTACATCTTAGCCTGTTTGTTTCTGTTGCAGTCACAGATAAAAGTTTATTAATGACACAAAATTGTGCGTTGTAAGCATGGCAAGAAAAGATGCTTTAAAGTGTGGTATGGAGTCTCTAAGACCTGCAAGACAGTATATCTGTGGCTCAGCACTTTATGACAGCCACTTATTGAAATGAGATTTTTTTGCCACTGCGATGCCAGACCATGGCTTGGCCAAAAAGATACTTTCATCTATTTAAACTTAAATTCCAAATTCCTAATACCAAACTCGTTTACATCAGTTCACAAAAGAATAACCAGTAATGTCACAGTACCAGAGATTTCAAGATTCGTTTAACATTAGGCAGAGCCAAAGTGATGTATCGCCTCAAGATTATGACATCTTCTTGGTTTTGTAGGAATGAGTCCACATGGATCCACAACAAATAATTTAAAGCGTCAGTCTTAAACTCTTTTGTTGTTTTATTCAACAGGCTCCTTAAGGTACTGCAAAACCAGAGATCTCAATACAGCATGAACTGTGTAGCAATATTCCTACCGATTTCTATTGTCACGTGTATAGCCACTCACCTGCATGTGCTGCTTTTCTGCATGACCTCTGCTCTGTGGTATCCAGACAGCTTGCAGAAGCCATCATTACTATAAACTACAGGCCAGTCCACAATCTGAGCGTTCCCCAGCAAGAAACTTGTCTCTGAAGGTTCAGAGAAGATGACAAAGAATAAAAGAGGGAGCAGGCATTAGTGATCTGACACACACTAATGCATTCCCAGTCTTTGCTTCACAGTAAATTACGGTCACTGATCTACTTCAACATCTGGTGTACTCTCTATAAAATGTAGATCTTCAAAAGCTCGAAAAACAAAGCTACAAAATGTTGTCCTTCTTACTGCAGAATGTGAATGGGTGTTTTAAAACCTCGTATTAGATTTACATTGAAAACATTTTTCCTCACTTTAACTATCATGTGTTATATACTATAATCCTCAGATAAGTGTGGTTTTTGATGCACTATAAAGAAATCAGACACAAACAGCATTACTGTGACATGAAATTAGAGATGATGCTCTCTCTAGTGGTCACAAACGCAACAGTCCGCAATTTGCCTCGGATCCCTAAAAACCATCAAACGGACTTCATGCCAGTCCTGATGTGCTGCTGGAGCAGAGATGTGGAGTGAAATTACATTGAGTGCCCTTTTAGTCAACTGAACGAGAAATGCCTAATTATATTAAATTGCATAGGTTATAATAATTAACAGTACACAATAATTGTCTCAATTACGGCTGCTTAACGTGTTATTGTTTATTAGAATTAGTACATTTCTCCAGATGTTAAAATTCTACAATTTTTTTGTTAATTATGTTTTATTGAAGAGCTCAAATTCACTTGACTCAAAATAATAAATAGATTTGGAGTTAGATAAATAATAAATAAACGTTAGATTAAATAAATACGGTCTCTAAAACATCAATTCTGCAGCACGGTGAAAAATTAATATTTTTTATTAGATTACATAAAGTGCATTTGCAATGAAGACTGCTTCATGAAGTTTCTTTATTGAACTCGTATTTTATCTCAAAAACGCCTCAATAACTCAACAACGAACATCATGGTGTAAATAATGCATTGAAAGAAATCACAATAAATTAAACAAACTAAAAGAAAAAATACTTTATTATTAAGTTAAAGCATTAACATTTTCCATCACACCGTCCATGTTTCATATATTAAATGCAATATGAAAATACAAATAACTGTGCAAAACAGCTCCATATTAATTACGTTTTTAGTTTGAATTACTGACTAATCAGTATGTAAATGCAGAGCAACACGGTCACTGTAATATCAAGTGACTAACGCGTCTCAGAACGCATAAGCGTGCTCCTCACCACTCGAGCGTCTGACGATATTCTCCAGGAAAGTGTTTTGCGGTGCCACCAGCCCTCTCTTTCCCCCGGGCATCGTGCGGCTGTGGGTGTCGCGCTGCTCTCGTCAGGTGGGCACTCTCTGCGCGTGGAGTCTCTGCCGGTGGAGCGGGGAGGCTCATGGTAACGTTGCGCGCTGGCTGCCCTGGTGCTTCTGTGTGCCACCCGCGCGCGCTCTGGGCTCAAAGCTACAAGTCGGTGGGCACGGGGAGCTCCCCGCGCATGCGCAACTGCGCCGACGCGCACAGGCAGGGATCTCCGGCACCAAGCGCGTTAAATGCGCAAGAGTGCACAACAACTCCACTGCACAGAAAAAAGGATAGCTCTTAAGCGTTATATTGTAATACTTGACATTGCAAAAATATAAAATGAAAATGTCAAAAAGTCACATTTCTGTAATAGTAGCTACAAGGGACTACTAGTTGGCACAAGGGTTGTATTTCAGTAAGTATAAGATTTTGAGTCAAAGGTCCAATTACACATAAGTGTGTTTTCTTTAGCAGTGGTTTGAAATCTTGGTTTTAAACATAGAATCCTGTGTAAATCCTCTTAAATGTGAAAGTGAATTATAAATCAAAAATTTTCATATCATACTTTTACTTTAGTCGTGTGAACACAATAAAACACATTATATTCAGTATATACATTCTCAGAAAATAAAAAATAAAAAAGTACAAAAGCTGTCACTGGGGCACTACCCTTTCAGAAGATACTAATGGTAAAAATATGTCAAATGCATCCTTTAGGGATAATTAAGGTACAAAGATGCAACTTTTGAAAGGGTACCATCCCAGTGACAGCTGTTGTACTTTGAGAGTGTATCAAAAGTGTCAACTATAAAATGAAAGCAGATACCTGAAATATTGAACTGTGTTAAAAGGACAAGATTATTTCTCAGTAATGTCAGGTTAAGGCAAGTGGCCACAAAGGGGTTCTTTCTACATCATATTTGTTGGTAAAAACAATGGTTTTATTTTTCCTTATAATTCATTGATTCACTCATTCATGTTACCCTTTAAATTTTTACCATTTCATAAATTGTTTTGAGTTTCACAAGTCCTTTACTTCTAAACAAGACGCTTGACAGATTAAATATAAAGCGATGTAATTAGCACAGCATGTCCAAAATGAAACTTATTGACAGTTAATGTGGATTTGATTAGGGTGAATATTATTATTATCTGAAATGACAATATTTTGTGAGGTAGAATTAATTTACAGAAAGCAAAAGTACAAAATAAAATCAAGGGCCAGGTCACAGCCAGGAACATACAGTAGTATAGCAGGTTAATCAACCGAAGACATTGAGAAATATTCAGAGGGACATTTCCCTATATTCAGATTACTGGTTGACTAATAATAACGGTTTATTTAATGAATAAAACTTTACCAATGCTTGAATATTTAGTTCCTTGTCTCCTTGTCACAGCTGGCCTATGCAGGACAAAGTTCCTAGTTGTCCTTTCCTAAAAAACAGCCCTTTCAAGACCCATTTGTACACAGGCTTACGCAACAGATGACAGCATGCACAAAAATCCGCCAAACTCTGTATAGAGTTGCTTCTTTAAGACCCCACGTATCTGCTTCAGTGCTGTCGGCTTGTGCCTGCCCTTTCATTTCTATTAAGCTTTAGTCACTGAAGGCTCTCTCTCTGATGGGCCCCTCACAGAAACACCTGTTCTGCCCTCAGCCACCTGCCAACAAACAGACATGATGAATGGGGTGATAAAGAAGAGACTCATACTGAGTGAGTCTACATCAACATATTCCTTTAGTTTAAAAAAGCAATCTGTTAAAAGCAATCGGCTTTGAGGTCTAAGAGGAACATGAGACTATAACTTGGATACAACACTGATCAAGAAATGAGAATGGTGTAATTTTAAAGTCAGGCATTGCATAATCCACACTTTGGCACTGCAGGGGTGCAACCGCAGTCACCAGGCTAACTGCCGTATTTGAACTCTTGAAGATGTCCAGGTCAATTACCAAACCACAGGGTTTCAAGCCCACATGCAGAAGCTCACTAAAAACCTCCTTTTCTGACATTATGGTGAATAGTGCACTTATATGGTTACATAAGCAACATAAAAACATGTTATTAGGAGAAATCTCACAAAAACGTGTCCGGGTTCACGTTTCTTCTTAATTAAAAGAAAGAAATAAGAAATAATATGCTGTACACAGAAAATGAAGTCTATTTAAGACCATTTTTAATTGTAATACATATATTTATAATATTTGTATTTAAATAAATATACCTAACTTCACTTCAAACAATGTTCTATACATTCACATTAACATCATCAAACCGGATTACATATTATACTTTACATGCAGCAACAACATATATTTGTGTCTCATAAAAAACTCTAAGTTATATACTATATATATAGATGAGAAATCATAAACTATTATATACTAATATATAATTAATATATATATCACCCTTATATATTATTATCTATTCGATCTAATCCGGTGTTGTATGTATGCATGATTCTTGTATTGTGGGTGGTGTGTGTTAAAATGCATTACAGTAATAACCACTGGGTGCAGTGATTTAAAAAAAAATAACTAATAGAACTAATTTAATTTGGTTTGTTATATAATAAATTAATCCTATTTTAGAACAATAGATGGATTTTTTATTGCCCTTCCCTTTTCCTGCCCATTTAAGGTAATTTTCTCCCCCCTAATTCCAGTAATAGGCTCCAGTAATAATCTAAACTATTCAGATTAAGTTTTTCTATACAGATTATATATTCTCATCTCCTGTTCTTCTTAAATGGTGTTTCTGTATTTCAGCGGATCAACATGGTCTGGATATGCTGTAGTTGATAGCTTGATAAAATTCACCTAGTGTCCTTATACCCTAAATACTGCCCATGTTCTCTAAGCAGAATGCCAGCCTAATAACACCAGGATCAGAAATCTGAGAGCCGTCAACATTCATTCAATTTACTCACACTCACAAGTCCTCGTTGTGCGCACCATCCTGTCAGAATCCTTCTCCGACAACCGAATTAATAGAAATAAAACCACACATAAGAAACAGGAATAAAGGACTGGGGGTGAAAGAGTGGTGACGTGCAAGGAGGAGGGAAATACAATTGTCCCAGCTGGGAACTTTAAAGGAGGCCAAAACTCATTCCTTAAGACATAATCTGATTACTACAGCTCTGTTGGTTCTTACAAAAGCAACACAGTTTAGGCTTGACAGCATGAACCTCAAGTGATCGATATATTCCCAGATGTTTAATAATTCAAGTTTCACTGTAAATGTCACAGACACAGATCACAGGGGAGGGCTGTGACCTCACTCTACTTCCAGAGACGGCGACACACTGTGTGACTGCAGATATACACACATTAAATTACACAAAGTCACATACACACACTCTCAACACTAGATCCAATTTGCTCTTGTACATATTTCACCTCTGCTCCACACTGACTTTCTGGCTTACGTCGCGCTCACAAGCATTACACATACAAAACCCTCCATCCCTCTCCATCTTTCTCTTCACATCGATTGTGGACTGTTAATTAGCTCCCTGAGCATATCGAGTCCCCTATTCTTCCATCTTTTTGGTCTCCCTCTTTCTCTCTCGGTGATGACCATATACAGTCAGATATCAAAAGTTCTTCCTAATTAGAATCCGTTTGAACCTCACTAAAAATATCCGGCCGATAAGTCAATAACCTCTGAATCTGAAAGCAGAGAGGTTTCCCTAAGCAACTGTGACAGGGTCAGAGATGGAATGATAACTTCACAGACATGACATACTTTCCTTTGTCGTTACACCATTAGTGGTCTCTATAGCACTGCCAAACTTTCCTTAAGAGGACTGAATTACAATACATGGCCTTTCCATTAAGTGAGCTAGATATGTTAGAGTCAACATACCCATTTTACTTCTGTATTGTGCCACACCTCAAAGCAAAATGGGATATTCAATGGAAAAACTATAGGATGGTACTTGATTTTATCCATCAGGATTTGATTAAAAATGAAAAGTAGGTGTCCCATACCAGAATGGAACCAAACTTGAATGTGAGTTTGCAGTCAATTTCAAAAGACTACCAACTTTTGAACCACAATGTGGAGGCTGAAGGTCAAGACTGTCTCATAACAGTTTAAATATTTTGCACACAACAAAATGCATTACTTACAATAGTAGCATTCACCATTGAATAACAAATAACCCATGCAACCCAGGCAATGTCAGCTGAAAAGGAGACATTTAAGAGGAGGAGCAAGTTCCATCTTAGTATTGATTAAATTATAGTAAAAAAATAAAAATAAAATTGTATTATTTAATTACTGAATTAATCTTTACAGATTAAATGCACACTGATGTGAGTAACACAACCTGCTAAATTCACTAAATTCAGATTTGATTTTCAAAAGAATAACAGTTCGAAATATGGACGTATTGTGTAACAGTGAGTGCTAATACAATGGACATAATCGTTCCTCTTTCAGAGGCGTTTTCTTCCTTCATAGCAGTCAGGTGAGAAGTTTCTAACAATCAAACGTGTGGTCAGTACAGTTCACAGAACACGGCTTCAGTGAGTCACAGCAGGACTCCAGCATCTGAAATTGACAGACATACTGGCCTATTCCCATCAGGGAATGAAATGAGAAATAACAGGCAACAATAAAAGAGCAGAACTGAAGATTTCCAAATGCAGCAGCATGGTTTTTCACAGCATGATTCAAATTTGTCTTTTAATACGAGTTAAACTTCAGATTTAGGTGTCAGGCTGCCTCTATATTTAAGCACATCATCAACAGCAGCATGTCCCAGAACTGACCTCACGTGGCGTAAGTGCTGTCACTCAAAGTAATAGTCTTCCTGGAACCAATAAGATTAGATGCCGTCCTCCTACTAAGTAGGAAATATTTGTTCCCTGAAGTCACAGAGTCCATGAATCTGTTTGTATGCAGTCAGATAAACACACGTCGTGCTGCTGCCGGTGATGTCGAGTGCAAACCTGATCTCTTTTGTCTCCATGCTTGGGCTAATTACAGCTCTGCCCACGATTCCTGTCCACATTCTCAGATTCAGAGCCACATAAACATTTAAGAACAGGAAGTCTCTTTTGTAACAGCTCTCCTGGTAATATAAAAACAATATGTTCCCATACATTAACACCATAAGCAAAAAGAATATGCACAGCATCAATGACAAGAACCATTAAATGATAATACACCAGTGTTGGAAACAGAAGCTATTTCTTCTATTTAAATGTTCTTAAAAGAAATCTTACCAAGGCTGTATTTATTTGATCAAAAAAGCAGAAAAAGATTGGCTATTTTTATATAAAATAGTTAATGGCAAAGCTGAATTTTCAGCAGCATTACACCATTCTTCAGTGGCACATGATCCTTTAAAAAGGATTCGCAAAGATTTGGTTGATTTTTTTTTCCGGGAATCTTTGATGAATAAAAAGCTTAAAAGAACAACATTTAATGAGCCCAAACTATTGAATCGTAGTGTAGGTTATATACAGTGGGGCAAAAAAGTATTTAGTCAGCCATCAATTGTGCAAGTTCTCCCACTTAAAGATGAGAGAGGCCTGTAATTTTCTTCATATGTATACCTCAACTATGAGAGATAAAATGAGAAAAAAAAAATCCAGAAATCACATTGTAGGATTTTTAAAGACTTTATTTGCAAATTATGGTGGAAAATAAGTATTGGTCAATAACAAAATTTCATCTCAATTCTTTGTTATATACCCTTTTGTTGGCAATGACAGAGGTCAAACGTTTTCTGTAAGTCTTCACAAGGTTTTCACACATGTTGCTGGTATTTTGGCCCATTCCTACATGCAGATCTCCTCTAGAGCAGTAAATGTTTTGGGGCTATCGCTGGGCAACACAGATTTTCAACTACCTCCAAAGATTTTCTATGGGGTTGAGACCTGGAGACTGGCTAGGCCACTCCAGGACCCTTGAAATGCTCGTATAAGCCACTCCTTCGTTGTGCGGGTTTTCTTTTTGTACGCTGGTGTGTTTTGGATCATTGTCATGCTGAAAGACCCACCCACGTTTCATCTTCAATGCCCTTGCGGATGGAAGGAGGTTTTCACTCAAAATACATGGGATACATGGCCCCATTCGTTCTTTCGTTTACACGGATCAGTCATCCTGGCCCCTTTTGCAGAAAAACTGCCCCAAAGCATGATGTTTCCACCCCCTTGCTTCACAGTAGGTATGGTGTTCTTTATGCAACTCAGCATTCTTTCTCCTCCCAACACGACAAGTTGAGTTTTTACCAAAAAAATCTATTTTGGTTTCTTCTGACCATATGACATTCTCCCAATCCACTTCTGGATCATCCAAATGCTCTCTAACAAACTTCAGACGGGCCTGGACATGTTCTGGCTTAAGCAGGGGGACACGTCTGTCACTGCAGGATTTGAGTACCTGGCGGCGCAGTGTTTTACTGATGGTAGCCTTTGTTACTTTGGTCCCAGCGCTCTGCAGGTCATTCACTAGGTCCCCCCCCGTGTGGTTCTGGGATTTTTGCTCACAGTTCTTGTGGTCATTTTTACCCCACGGGGTGAGATCTTGCGTGGGCCCCAGATCGAGGGAGATTATCAGTGGTCTTGTATGTCTTCCATTTCCTAATAATTGCTCCCACAGTTGATTTCTTCACACCAAGCTGCTTACATATTGCAGATTCAGTCTTCCCAGCCTGGTGCGGGTCTACAATTTTGTTTCTGGTGTCCATTGACACCTCTTTGGTCTTGGCCATGGTGGAGTATGGAGTGTGACTGTTTGAGATTAGGGGGTTGTGGACAGGTGTCTTTTATACTGATAACGAGTTTAAACAGATGCCATTAATACAGGTAACTAGTGGAGGACAGAGGAGCCTCTTAAAAAATAAGTTACAGGTCTGTGAGAGCCAGAAAACTTGCTTGTTTGTAGGTGACCAAATACTTATTTTTACCACCCATAAAATTTGCAAATAAATTCTTTAAAAATTCTACAATGTTATTTTCTTGATTTTTTTTTCTCATTTTTTCTCTCCTAGTTGAGGTATACCTATGATGAAAATTACAGGCCTCTCTCATCTTTTTAATTGGGAGAACTTGCCATTGGGGCTGACTAATACTTTTTTTGCCCCCTGTCTTTCAGGTATTGGCTGGGGCTGACTTAGTGATTTTGGGGCCCTAAGCAAATTCCAGGTATGGGGCCCCAACACAATAACTATATGCTCTTTTACGCCTAACCCTCATTTTGCTCGCTCGCGGGGGGGGGGGGGTGTGGGGTGTGTCGGTCTGGCGGGTCATCTGGGTTTTCTGGTGGGGGGCTATAACTCTTATTTATTATAACCTTAACCCTTCACACTAAGGAAATATTGTGTCAGGGCCTGAGCTGTGGTGTAAAGCAATCTTAAGCTTCCTTATTTTTTTTCCGGGGGGGGGGGGATCACAAAGACGACATCTTAAAAAATGCTTGCACCATTGTCCATTTAATAATTCAGGTCATTCATTCATTACATTATCTAGTGCTTTTTTTAGGCCACTCAAGCGCGTTATATTGTCAGGGGTTATCTCCTCATTCCACCACCAGTGTGCAGCATCCATCTGGATGATGCGACGGCAGCCATATTACGCCCAACCCACACCAGCTTATTGGTGGAGAGGAGACAGAGTGATGAAGCCAATTAGTAGATATGGGGATTGTTAGGAGGCTATGATGATCAGAGGCCAATGGGCAAGTTTGTCCAGGATGCCGAGGTCACACCTCTATTCTTTTCGAAAGACATCCTGGGATTTTTAATGACCACAAAGAGTCAAGGACCTCGGTTTAACGTCTCATCCGAAATACAGTGCTTGTTGACAGTATAGTGTCCCCGTCACTATATTGGGGCGTTAGGACCCACACAGACCACAGGGTGAGAAACCCTTGCTGGCCTCACTAACACCTCTTCCACCAGCAACCTAGTTTTCCCAGGAGGTCCAGGTACTGACAAGGCTCAGCCCTGCTTAGCTTCAGTGAGCAACCAGTCTTGGGCTACAGGGGATTGGCTGCCGACAATTTAATGAATTGTAAACTTCTTTTTACAAAACGGATTCAAATGTCATAAAATTATCCCATGCAACTCGTTCCGTATTCCAAGTAATCTTAAGGCATAAGGTCAGGTTTGCCGAGAAACACATTGAAAATTTAATCTATTAAGAGAAAATCTCCAGTCATTGCATTCGTGGATTTATACGAATGCGCGGCAGTTCGCGCCGGCGCGCCTGGGAAAAGCACACAAGCCAGCTAGTCATTTTGAAACATCAAGACAAATACAATTATGACTTGAGGCACAATAATTTCTTTACTGAGGTGAATATATCTGTTCTGAGGCAGTGAAAACAGCTAAGAATGCACGCAAAGAGCGCTTTGTAATCACTAAAAGCTGTCACTCACTTCAATTCATTGCGATCTCACAGTTCTGTTAATAAGCTCTCTGCACAATGAATCTCTTATTTACCTTCATATCCTACCGTTGATATGTAATGAAGTATCGCACGACTTGCGAACTCACTGTCAGCCTGACAAAACACTCGCCGTTTTTAGCGGAATGACCATTGACGCTCTATAACAACAAATACATTACACGGTGGATTTGCCAAATATGTTTCGCCAATTTCAGATGGGGCCCCCTGATTCCCCGGGGCCCTAAGCGGCCAATTACCTCGCCTATTGGTTAAGTCCGCCCCTGAGTAAGGGTGCATTAAACAGCACAAACAAATCTATAAAATTCCACAACCTGTACAACTGGAAAAAATCTGATGATAAACCTGATAAAATATTGTATTATTTTGAATGATCAACTTATTTGATTAAAATATTGTAATATTGTTTTTCGATACTTAACCCTCTGGGCCTAAAATTTTATTTAAAAAAACGTTACAAATCATAGCTTCATCGGAATGAGATGACACTTGGTAACTTTTGTTGCATTAGTTATGTGAACACACAAAAAGATCATGGACATGATTCGGATATATTAAAGGGTCAAAACACCAGTAAAAACAAGAGAAGGATAAAACAGTGCTCTTAATCAGTATAATCCATTCAATCTCAAAATGTCTGTATCAAAATGGCTCATGGCACCATGCTGGTGCATTTTAACTCCACTGAAACACTGATATGTCAGAGAGATTTAGATCCAGCTCACTAAACATCTTCAGAAGACATTAAGACTGATTAAATATTCAGAAACGAATCAAGAGAGAGACAGAGAAGCAAAAATAGAAGAGAAGCATGTTTATGTGGGAGAAAGTGAGAGAGACTTTAAAAAAAAAAAATCCCCACAATCCTCAAGTTCATTGCATTGCATTAATAATGCATATAATGAACCAATATAAACATAATATATAAAGCCCAATAAACACAAATAATCCGTTATAATTCAGCACTAAGGTCTGAAGATGATGTAAGGATGTGTTATTTAGTTAGGAAATCTGGCGTGTGCCATTTCAAACTCAGAAACAAATCATTATATTAAAATTATTTCTAAAGAATCATGTTAAAATGACTGATTATTTTTTTTATTGTAATAAGTTTTCACAGTATTACTGTTTTTACTACGTACATATAGAAATAGGAGATGCTTGGTAAGTTAGCCAGAACATAGCCTAATTCATTTTTAGTGAGATTGGTTCATATTTGGCCTTAAATTTGGTTTGACCAGCACAGTTGTGTAGAAGCTTCAGACTTGCATTTTCTAATGTTCAAAATGCCTTCCCCAAAGTGACTGATGTTTTACCAGGTTTCTTCCTGGGAGAAATCACAACCCCACACACACATCATCATCACCAGGAAGATTATGTAAGTCTAATGAAGGGGAGATGAGCTCAGGAGAGAGTAGGAAGACCATCTTTGTTTTCAGCCATTAACAAGACAGATAATTAGGGATTGTCGACCGGATGCGCATTCAGAAGTTTTCCCCAAGACTAGTCATGCAATGTTTCATCATGTTAATAAGAGCGTTATTTCACGCCATGACATTACAACGGTGTTGTAAATTATCACTTGAATGAAGTTTTGTTCTGCCACTGATCGCACAGAAGCGAGCCATGCCGGGATAAAGAGGGGAACATAAACATGAAAAAAAGAGAAACAAAAGAAGCAACAAGCAAACCGTAAAAGAAAAAAAAGAAAAGAAAATGACAGCCAGAAGAGAGAGACGAGTGTGGTTGTGTGGGCCAGTGGTGTATTTACGTTTAGAAACAGGCTTGGTGGCTCTCACTGTGTACATCACCAATATTACATTATAAAAAACATTTCCTACATATCCTCAGAAAACAAGACCACATGATAAAATAGCTTTACCTGTTTTATCATTAAAATGATTCTCTATATTATATATAAAGTTCCATACTACCGACAGATATGATCCGTGTATGACATACCTCATATCTTAAGTATAACTGACCAAAAAAACAAACTTAGAGGATGGGATGGGCTAGTCTCCAGTCCCTCATTTAATGTCTTGTGAAGTGAAAAGCTGCATGTGTGTAAGAAACAAATACATCAAGACGTTTTTAACTTCAAACCACTGCTTCCATCATCATTAATATGCTTGCTCCATTAACAAGAGTCCAAACAGTCTAAACAATATGTTGGAGGATTCTATGTGAATGGCCCAAGGGGTCACTTTTTTCACCGGGGGGGAGGAAGCTTATTATTGGATTATGGACTTATTTTTTGACCAATGCAATGTTTCAATTTAAAACGATGGATCATTTTTTTTTTTTTTTTTTTTTTTTTTTTACAAAACGCAGCTTTTCACTTTACAAGACGTTAATTGTGGACTGGGCCGCGTGTGGGATTATTTTGAGGTTTTTATCAGCCTGTTTGACTTTCATTCTGAGGCCCCCATCCACGTGCAGTGACTATTGTGATCCAATGATGTATGCTAAATTTCACCAATCGTTTCTCATACAGAATTTCTGGCCTGAGCGATTTATTTTCAGCTAATTTTTGTTTTTTGGGTGAACTATTCATTTAATGAAATAATAAAAAATACCTTTCTCAACCTTTTTAAGGGACACAATTGTGATTTTACCATACATTTTGACATATTCCAGCATCCTCATTGGTCCTGAAACAAAAGTAGTGTCGATGAGGTTATAGCATTAGTGGAGTATTATTATTATTATCATTTGTTTGACAACAATGTTGTTCTAGGATACATAACAGATACTGAACCAAGAATATGTCCTACCTGGGAATATCACCGTCACTGAAGGGACAAATAGATGTTGCTCTCTAGGTACAAACTCTGTTGACCTTTAGGACATTAAAATATGGCAAACACTCAAAAAAAGCAATAACTGTATGTCATGGTTCCAGACATGATCATTCTTGATGGTGTCCCAGTCTCCCTATGGAGCATCTTACACAATCACTGGGTTAAAACCTAACAATCACTGGGTTAAAACCTAACAAAACAGACTGTGTATAATGGGGTGAATTTATAATAATAAAAAAAGGCAATTTCACACTGGAGAAACAGCAGACACAAGGACTGTGTGACAATTGTGACCTGAATATACTCTGAATATATGAATATATATACTGAATATATGTTATATCACAGATCTAAATTTTAAAATCACTTTCGATCAGATTTAAAGTGCATGAATTTAAAGTAAGATCCCAAAATACATGGATTTGATCCTATGTTAAATGTGAGAAACAAATGACCATAAACTGCAAAAATAAAAAAAATAAAAAGTAAAAAAAAAGACGTGCATGTCTTAGTTCATTTGGAAGATCCTAATTACAATGTAAGCATCAATATTCAATACACTCTTTTAACACATTACCTGTTATTTGGAATAAATGCTTACATAATCAGTTATGCAAATCAGAATCTGAAAGACTTTGCCAACCTCACATTACTCAGTCTTTACATCATTTTTTTCCCTCCAGAATTGTCGCTTAAATTCACAGGTCTCCAGACAATTTTTTTATGGACAGCCCACCCTCCCAGGGTTACTAAATATTTTAGAGGACTTTAATCAAGCCCAAGATAACTTTATAGGTTACTGTTGCTATAACGACCTAAAACACTCCATAACCCATGGTTATATAACTAGCGAATTTGAGTAAACCAGAAAAAAAAGAGCTCTAAATCTGCACTTTTCTGGCTATGGAGGAAAAGTTAACTTGTTCATACAATAACAAATGAATCATGCCAATAATTTTACTCTTCCATCATATTGACTGTGGCCAAGTGTAGTTAAGTGAGAAAAGAAGGTTAACATTATTAACCAGTTTAAACTGGCTTGATGGTTTAAACTGGTCTCCCAGACTGAGTTGTTGTTCATATAGTTTAGCTTGTTAACATGCCCAAAACCCTGATTTATTTTATTTTATTTTCAGCAGAGATGTAATGAATGGAAAGGACTTATGAGCAAAAGTTGCAGTTACTTTGGAAGCTCCTCTTCTCCAGTTATCAAGACTGACAAAGAAAAGATTTAGATTTCTAAAACTGGTTTCACTTAAAGTGTTAGTTCACCCAAAAAGGAAAATTACCCCATAATTTACTCACCCTCAAAGCCATTCCCTATATGGACCTCTTATTTCAGATGCATATAATAGGGGTATTAGTTTAACAAAGGTCCCCTTTTTTTCCGGCTCTTCAAGCTTTAAAGGGCAGTAGGAATTCGCAGTAAAGCATATCCATTCATAATAAAAAGTGTCTCACACGGCTCCGGTGGGTGAACAAAGGTCTTCTGTAGCGAATCGATGTGTTTTTTGTAAGAAAAATATCCATATTTTAAAGGGGTACTATGATGCGGATGTAAATTTTTCCTTTTCTTTGGAGTGTTACAAGATCTTGGTGCATAAAGAGATCTGTAAAGTTGCAAAGACTTAAAATCCAAAGAGATATTCTTTATAAAAAAAAATAAGAGTCAACCACGCCTACCAAAAATGGCTCGTTCTAACACGCCCCCACGTACTACGTCCCGATGTGGGAAGATTTGCATAACGCTGCCTAAATGTTCATGCAAAGAAAGAAGGCTTTTATTCTCGCTTTAGTATTGTTGTTGCTGCCGCCATGTAGTGAAGGCATTGTGTGTTTCGTTGTGAAACTACTTTGTGTGGACGAAGCGGAGTCAAGGCAATGGGTGTCACATGTGGGTTGCAGCAAGCCTGCCGGGACGCTCTTCCTTGTCGAAATCTGCCGGCCGCGCCCCGTTCTCAAGCCCGACCGCCTTTGATTCACTCAAAGCAGGCTCCGCTCACATTTCTAGGCCCGACCCCCCTCAACTCACTCTAGGCCTACGGTTTTTTAAAAAGTCTTCTGAGTTCCCCACTTCATGTCCGAGGGAACACGCGAGGTTTAGGGGTGAGATTTGGGACAGGGCCCGATCCGCTTCTGTCAAGTAGAAGTCTGCTGTGGAGCTCGCCTCAGTGCAGGCTCGGCAGAAGTGCACATCGGAGTGCATAGCGGCTGCAAAGGGGGAGCTCGCAAGCACTTTTCTGAAAGCTAAAATGACAAATGGGACACGGACACCCTACGGTCTCGTGGACTTAACGGACACGCGCACGTGGCGGCCATTGTAAGTCCGCAAGACTGCAAGTACACATGAACCTCTTGTCCAAATACCCACACTTGTGGTCTTGGCCACTTGAGAGCGCGTGCGGGCGACAGGAAGTAAGTGCGCAAGACTGTCCCAGGTTTTAAAAATGGCACACTAAATCCACAATATCTCGAATAAGGCCTTGTCCCAAATGGCACACTAAACCCTCGCGGTCTTCCTCTGAGTCCACACTTTCATGACATAATGCCACTTTGACTGTCGGGTAGAAGTCTGCTGCGGAGCTAACCCTAGTGCTGGGGACCAGCAAGGATAGTGGGGGGAGGGGAGACCGGCCGCAACAAGGGGGCTTTCGCGGAGACCCTCTGAACGCTTTTTTTTTTAAAAGACGAATGGGACCACCATATGGTCTCGTGGACTTAAGGACACGCGAACCGGCGGCCATTGTAAGTCCATAAGAATGCACGTGCACATGAGTTTCCTTTGGTGACAGGGCCCTAATGCTCCGGAGCGCTATTCGAGGCTATGTGTATCCCATCATGCATCATGTTTTGGAAATAAATCTTGAGACTTTTTGCCGAGATCTTGCGGAGGTCACGGAAAACCTTTCCAATATATGTGTTAAATATTAATATTAGTATAGTTATACCATATACTTTGGTAGTTGTAAAACAAAGCGTTTGCAAGTTTATTGGTGCAAAATAGCCGTTGGCGGGGATATGATGTGTACATTGCAAACTGCTTTTTATCACTTAGAGCACACCAAATTGTGTCATTTTTATAGGGACTACTGAACAGACATTTAGAAGTTGATTTTAAAATGCAAAGTATTGAAAATAAAAATAAAGCTCTGTAAACACTTGCATTTTTCTGATTAAGTTGTGACCATAAGGTAAAATGAAAGATATCCACACACTTGTGGTCTTATGCTCGCTGGAACACTGGGACCAATACAGAAAAATACGGTCATATAATTAGTCAAGTGGGGGTTCAAGTGCAGACCTCAGTGCGGTATTTGGCAAGGGTAAGTGTGGCATTTGGGACAGGGGGCGTGGCGTTCCAGTCAAAAGCGTAAGCTCGGTGAGTAGTGATGAACGTGGAAGCGCAGAGGACAGAGCAAAATAAAACACAGGTCATGAATTAGAAGTAAAAAACGAGGATTTGTAAAGAAAAATGTTTTTGGATTGTGATATAAGGCAAGAGGAGACTTTGCTAAACAAAGGAAACTTTGCTTCCTTTGCTCCTGTAAACAAAACTTGGTTCACGCGAGACTAATATATTATCACCCCGGTGTGCTGCTTAGGGTCAGAGAAGCCCTGAGGGAAAAGGAATATTGGTGATCCCTGAGGATGGCCGATCTGGCGATTTAACATTAAACCAAGGGCCTAAAAACAACCCACTAGTGCAGGGAACACGTGTTTTAAAAACATTAAACAAAATAAGAAGTATTACTATTGTAATAACACTGTTTCACTATTATATTCAAAACAGAGTATTTAAGAATAAATATAGTAATTATTCCATCATTGTATTTTACAGAAAACTGCAGGGTGACCTTTTAACATGCAGGGAGCCTATAGCTATAAATCATTAGAAATGTCTAAGGTTTTATTATAAAATATTAAATTATGATAAAAAAAAATCTGTGACAGTAATTTCTTAATTTTTGTCAGGAAATCTTATGCATTCACTGAGACGAACTTTTTAAAAAACAACTCCTGTAAACTAATACCATGGGGAGAAAAAAGTCATGGATATGGAGGATTACGGCCCCAATTTCTTTTGAGAAGTATTATTTTTCCTATTTTTATCCAAAATAGGGTGTTGTGAGCATTAGTAAGTACACACATGTAATGTAATGTTCAGTACAGAAACATGTCAGTACATACGATTGCGACAATATATAGTTTATCCGTGTTCTTCAAGCCATTATGAGCGTATTATACTTAAGAATATTTATTATCATGCAATGTAATCCTTGATCACGTTAGATACTATAACATAGCATGATTTCTAAATCATCCTGAGTAGGAAACCACATCAAATCACAAAAGGACGGGGATTCAACATCGACTGATGTTATTAGGGAAATTGGGACTTAAAACAATTAATTAAATGATTCTCTTTGTTTAACAAACAGAGATGTAACAGGCTCACACACCATTGCCAAAATGCATCACAGAGTGCTGCTAATTTATCCCTGCAGAAGAGGACTGAATTTGTAGGGCTTTTGGAGTGCAACTGTAAGGTAAGGTAATCCTACTACGACAGCGGGTGTAACTGCATTTTGGTTTTTTTCTGGGATTGCGAATACGTGGGAGAACAAATGTAAAGTTATTAACATTTTTATTGGTAAGTGAAAAGTTCCTCTTCAAAAAGAGAAGGGGCTTAGGCCCCCTCGCGACCCCACTGTTCACTGGAGCTCTATGCGCTACCACCTATGTTAATCCGCTGAATAGCACCCCGCACACCTCTCTCGTGAGAGCGGGGTACCAGTTAGTGGTAAAGCTAGGAGTTTTACGGTTTTTTTTCTTACAAAAACGCATCGATTAGCTACAGGAGGACTTTATAATTTTTATTAATATAACATACCTTTTGTAGTCATCTGTGAAAGAATTAAAAGTCATTATACACCGAGGAGGATGGCTGAGGGTGAGGTAAATATGGGGGGTAATTTCATTTTTTGGGTGAACTATCCCTTTAAACATCCAAAAGAGGAGTCCATTAGTGTCAATGCAGACACTAACGTAAGAGGTGCATTTTCTGAACTAAGCGGTACGTGTCCCGTCCATTTACTGGGGACCCATATTAGAGGGTATTATAATCACTGGAGGCTATTTGACTTTTAGAGGAGAATTTAAAGATAATAAATGACAATAAATAATAAAAATTCTATTATTATTTATTTGCTTTCATTTTGTTCCAAGCCTATACCCCCTTAAAAAAAAAAACAGGTTTTGATTCTGAGGGTGAAATAATTTTAATTTCTGAATGAACTGTCCCTTTAAGAACTTTTATTTTTCCTAAAAAGTACTGCTATGCTGCCAGGGGTGATGCTAATTAAAGTAAGCAGTCACCCAAGTACACCCTTCCTTCCTATCCTTTCCTCTCCTTCCTACTATCTGACAGGTTAATGCTCAAACTGAAAGAATAAAGCATGCATATGTGTCTTAAGTACATATACTGTATCCCTGCCAATTTCAGAGACGCCCTGAATCCTTTAACATTTCAGGAAAAATCCTGCCAAATCCTACAAGCTCATAATTTAGCATGCAAACCATTAGGAAAAACATGATGGACCTGCATCAAAAGACTACTTGCACAATGGTTGAAAAGAGTTTATAATGTACATCCAATGTTTTCTACAAAAGCAAAAGTATTGTTGTTGGCTGGTTTGAAAAATTTTAATGTTGAGCTCTGCTGCACTCTTGTGGAAGAATTTGGTGAGTAAAGGGCTGGAAAGAGTAATACTGAATTTACAAACACACTACACATGGTGCTATAAACAATTGGTCAGTCACACTGATTTTTAATGGGATGTAATAGTTGTAAAGGGGTCAAACTGGGGCATGAACGAACAATAATTATTCACCCTCTAGTCATTCTAAATTTAAGCTATGCAGTGTGTTTACCCTGCAGAAAACAAAAGGAGAAATTTTGAAAAACCATTACAAAGATTGTGCAACAAAATTGTATTCATAGTGGTCAATTTCAGACCAGTTTTGTGAAGCTGAAAAGATCCACTTTAAAAGAATGGAACAGTTAATAAAACAAAAGGTCATGAAAATTATTTAGTTTTACCACTTTAAAAAAAAATGGAACAAGTTGTGAATATGAACCATTTCACAATTTCAAGCTGCAATAATGGCCTATGTAAAAAGTGTTTTCACATGGCTTTGGTGGTCAATACAGATACCTTTTCTTTTACGCTTTTATCATCCGCGCCACAAATAAGGCAAATGTGCATTTCATCTATCACAAAACAAGTTTAATTTAATATCTCTTTATTTTTTAAAATAATTAAACATTTGTATTTATCCGACCCTTTTTCACTTTTGTAATCGTTTGATGTCTGGGGCTTTCTAAAGCTCAGGTTCAATTCTGACAAAGCTCACCACAGCATCAGTCCTCCACAATCCCCCTCTCACTCCCCCCAATCAGCAACTAAGTAAAAAAAGGAAGAGAGAACAAATTCCACTTGGTCAGAAGAAAAAAAACAAACTATTCAGACAAAACTTTTTGTAAATAACCCAAAAACAAGTGAAAACACGAGAGAGAGAGAGAAAGAAAGAAAAAAAAAAAACCAAGAGGCTATGTTCAATCTTTCCTCATCATATACTGGATTCTCCTAAAAAAAATATGCTAAAGGCTCTACTAGATACAGAGTATCAAAGTACTGCATTCAGATACAGTATACAGGTACTTAACACTGTAAGAAACTCCCTCACACACTCGAATGCAGAATGTGTGTGTGCACGTGCAGTTCGATTTCTCATGACAAGCATCTCCGGTTTTGCTGCTGGAAATCTGGACACCCGCTCAGATGTGTGTGTGTGTGTGTCCCATTTTCTGGTACCAGTACCAGACTGGTGCTAAAGAGTCCAAACGAGTGTACCGGGCAGCACATTTGGACATAAAAAGAACGAAAAGGGGGGAAAAGCAAGAGCTGGTGAGTAATCATGACTTCCTCTTCTTTGATGGATACTGCATAGTGTCCTCTGCATCCCCTTAAGACGTCTACAATCCAGACCTGCTGCGTTCATCCAGATGTTAACAGATAATCAAATGTCAAGGGTAGACGATTCTGGTTTCAGATATTCAGGACACACAGGTGGCGAATGTTGATCCAATTCAGAGACATAAAGAGAGTAAGGGACATAGAGAGGGGGCAAGTGAGGAAAGAGAGAGAATTGAGCTGGTGTTGTTCAGTAATGATGGCCGAGGTATGTCAGATCGGTGGGTTCAGACTCTCTGTTTGTTTGATTTTCTTTACAGCAGTCATTCATTTCAGTCCTACTGTCTGTTCAAAATCCTTCCCCATCCAGTGCGGGTTTCTCTTGTTTTTTTTTGTTGCTTATTTTAATTTTTTTATTTCCTTTTCTAGTCACGTTCTTTTTCGGCATAATATTTTTAAGGGGGGAAAAAAAGAAGATAAAATAAACGTATTTACAGTGCTTTTGAAATAATGAGACTGACGAGGTGAATCTACGGTAAAGTAAATCGCACAAATACAGAAAGGAAAACAAATGTGGCCAACGTTCCCGAGCACATGGTGGTGGCGTTGGAAAAAAGCGGTCCAGGAGAGGCGCGTCGTTAAGTGGGAATAATCCCGTCGCTCTGGAGGCTTCTCTTTAACTCCAGGTCCTCCAACCTCTTCCACAGCTCCTCTCTCTCCTTCTCTTTTTTCTTCTCTCTGAGGAATGACAGATGGAACAAAAATGAGGTAAGGTATGTTTAAACCACGCATGGTATACGCAGCATGGGGAAGGTACAAAAGGTAATGAAAATTAAAAAATAAAAAAATAAAAAAAAAAAAAAACGCTCACTTCTGCCCGAATGGACGTGGAAGTGGACGTGAGTTCATCAAACAAAGTGCTGTTCATTTCCATGAAGGCCTTCAGAACATTATAGACTAAAGCTACTATGGCCCTGAAAGCAGAAAAAGAGAAAGAATTAGACCATTTAAGCATGATTGGACAGGAAATGATTAATCCAGTTAATGCTGGACAGTGAGGACAGTGTTGTGTTGATCACATACAAATATACTAAATGTTTACATGGAAGCTGTGAAAGTACACTACTGTTCAAATGTTTGCGCACCAGTCACGTTTTTTCTGTTTTGAAGGCCGTCTCTTTATGCTCACGGACGGGCATTTCTGATAAACAAATCCGTCAAACATATCCCTGAAATATTATTACCATTGACAGGGGTCCTATTATGCAAGTTTTGAATTGAATTGGGACTGGCTTTTTCTACTATCAGACCCATTTAAAGATATTTGTGACACTTTGTTTGGTTCAACTGATTAATTCACCAACTAATCTAAACTAAACTAAATTAATCAAAAGGACTTGGGTAAATCAACTTTACTGGCCTTCATGCATCTCATAAGTTTATTGCAGTTGGTGTCTTTTGTAATGACATTAGTGATCACTGTGCAGTTGTCTGTGAGAAATTGTAAGATTCCTAAGAGTTCATCGCGTTTTATTTATAAACAATTTTTTAAGCATTCTAGCGAACATGCTTTTATGTATGATCTTTATAACAGTGATCTGGGTTTTATTTTGTGTATGCCAGACGTAAACTTAGCTTGGGGTTATTTTAAAAAGATCTTTCTAACAATATGTGATAAGCATGCTCTCCTCATAAATGTTTTAGGATGGCAAAGACGATCCTTGGTTCAGTGATGCTCTCTCTACCCTTATTAATCAGAGAAATGTTGCCTGGGCCAAGGCGAAGAAATCAAATGATTTAATAGATTGGAGTTATTATAGAGCATTACGAAATATCTGTAATAAATCAATAAAAAATGCGAAACGTGATCCGTGGTCAGTGAAAATTTAAATAATCCTACAAAACTTTGGAAGCTAGTTACATTTACCTCAGCATCAAGTTTATCAGTTAAAGTCCCAAGAATCTTTTGGTTATGATGAACATTGTCCTAGGAAAGTATTTAATTTCTCTCCCATTACAACATCTCAGGTTTACAATGCTTTAGTGAAATTAGATATTAAAAATCAGCAGGAGTTGATAAAAATTGAACCTTATTTTTTTTTTTTTAAATAGCTGCTGGTGTTGTGGCAGAGCCAATAGCTTCGATTTTTTATTTAAGTTTAATTTCAAATACTATAATTTAAGTTTAATTTCAAATACTATACCGAAAACGTGGAAGTCGGCGACAGTTGTTTCATTACTAAAAAGTGGCGATCCTTCTGATCCTAATAATTATCGTCTTATTTCCAGATAGCCAGTTTTAGCTTAAATATTTAAATTATTGATAAATGACTAATTAAATATTTTTAATGGATAATAATGTCCTTAATGATTACCAATCAGGTTTTAGTACCATAACTGCATCTCTGTTAGTTACAAATGACCTTATAGATAGCAAAAAGTCCTGTGCAGCATTATATATTGACTTTTCGAAAGCCTTTGATTCCGTTGGCGTTGGCATAATTTATTGCTACAGAAACTTAGGTCTATAGGTATTAGTGAAGCTGCTCTAAAATGGTTTGATGACTACCTTTCTGAACGCACCCAATGTGTAAGTTTAGAAAATTACAATTCTCCTTTTCTCAAAGTTAAAAAAGGAGTTCCTCAAGGATCCATTTGATCTCCTATTTTGTTTACATTTTTATCAATGGCTTTGGTGTGGACTCCGCTAATATACATCTGTATGCCGATGATACAATTATTTATTGTGCAGCATCAAGCTCTACTGAATCTACAAAAGGCGTTTTATTAATGTAACATTCGTTGTTAAAATTCAAGTTGTTTTTAAATAATAAAAAAAAGACAAGGTACATGATTTTTAGTCATACTTATTCTAAAAACAGGTTTGGCAATTTCAACTTTAGATGGCACTGAAATTGAAATGATAAATTATAAATATTTAACCATATGGTTGGATGAAAATCTAGCTTTTAACATCCACATTGACAACTTGCTGAAGAATCTGGCCAAAATTGGGGTTCCTTTATTGCTTCAAAAATTGCTTTCCCTATAAGGTTAGAAAAAACTATAATTTTTTATGTGTTATTGATTATGGTGATCTTGTTTATATGCATGCAGCTTCGTCTTTGTTAAGAAAACTGGATTCTGCTTATCATACTGTATTTCAGTTTATATGTGGTGCAGAACCACGTACACATCACTGTATACTTTATGAATCTGTAGAATGGTCATCTTTACAACATAGGAGGAATTTACACATGTATATATTTATTGCTAAGGCACTTCATGGTAAATTACCTTCTTATATTTCAAAATGTTTAACTTTTTATTCAAACAGTTATTGTACTAGATCTCAGCTACATTTTCGAATAAAAGGTACCCTTCACAATTTGGTAAACATGCTTTTTCTTTTTATGCCCCTTTGGTCATGGAATGACATGCAAAACATACTTAAACTAGAGTTCTTGCCACCTTTGACTGCTTTTAAACATACTTTGAAATCTGTTTTAAAAGAGACTTTTTTTGTATTATTGACTGTGTCTGGACTTGTTGTGCTTTTTTTTTGGAAACTTTGTGTGCTGCCATCTTAACCAGGTCTCCCTGGAATAGGGACAAGAGATAATGATATCTCAATGGGATCTTTCTGGTTAAATAAAGGATGAATTAAAAAAATACATTTTAATTTCCTTTAACATGTAATGTTGCTGTTTGTGCATGAAAAAGATCTGCAAAAGTTACAAAGCACATGAACTCCCTCAAATGCATCGATTGCAGTCCTGAGTTTTCTTCGGGAACGTACATGTCAAAATATCCCTCATTTAAATAATTCCCGCCCAAGGCATATACAAAAAAATAAGAGGCAGCGTGGCCTGGTTGAAAACCTCGGTGTTGTTGTCATGTCCAAAAGATGCCGTTTCACACATCTAATATACTGAAACACAAGCAATTTTTTCCTAGGCATTTACATTTACAGACATTACTGACTGTTTCTGTGAACTTTGTGTGTTTTTTTGACATAATAACCTTGTGTGAATTTGAAAGTTTGCTCAAAAGAGCCAGCTCTCTCTCAACATGCTTTATGTGTGTTGGCTCAGAAAAATAAGTATTCTTATAAAAATCTTACTTACACCAAGCATTTGAAAGTAGTGTATTAAAATCTTTTTACCTTCTATCTCCGGTTTATAAGTAAAAGAAAAAGAAAAAAAAATCACAAAACCATCCTTGCAAAAGTGTGGATTTAATACTTTTGAATTGCTTATAAATTAAATGTGATTCATTTTATTAAAATTTTATTTATTAATAAATAATTAATTTTATAAATTTTAAGGGTTTACACCAAGTGACCGATGAGACGAGAGAGAAAATTGAAAGAAAAACAAGGAGAGTGATTGGGACAACGAGAAGCTCTATGAAAAACCTATTTAAAAAACTATCAGAGGTATGGCAGTGTTGTTTGTAAATAACATATAGAACACTATGGGTTGACTCACGGGTTTTCGTTCCAGTGTTCTTTGGAGATCCGTACAAAACGTGCGACATGATTAGGAAAGAATCACATGGAGTTCTCCTCTCAAATCAGACTCCTGAGTACTATTATTCCAGTTGTACAGAGCTCTCTCAGCACCTGACACACACACACACAACACATTTGAGTTTGCTTTCTAAGCTCATAATATGATGTATATTGATTTTGAATTGTCAATTGCTGCATGCATTTGTAAGCGGTTTCCCTTAAAGCGCTAAATTGTGGTGAGAACTGGCCTGTCCTGAAATAGAGGATTTCATGACTCATAAAAACTAAAAATTTTTTATTCTGGCAGCATAAATATACTTGGGCCGGGTCTGATTCAGTCTTAGACTAGAGTGGATTTGTGCAGACCTGAAAATGAGGGCTGGAGACACATTTGGAGATCTGTTTGAAGAGAGGGTCCAGGATCTTCACAAACTGTGTGGGCTCAATCACATCCAGAATCTCCTCCAACTCACCTAGGAACATGACCTACACACACATCAATGCAGACAATCAGAGAAGCAGATATAGAACATCAGTGAATCCATCCTACATCGTCATCAATACTGCCCTGAAATCATGACTGATCAACCACATGCTGTGAATAAGCTCTATTCAGGAGACTGCATCTCTCTCACCTCTTTCTGACTACAGGTTTTAGGCCAGAATTTCAGCAGACCTCTGATAACCTGTTAGAAGAGGAAAAAAACGTGACACTGATTAAATAAATGGACAAAAAAAAAGAAGAGCGATGATTAGTGAAAGGCTGCACTCACTGGTTCTGTTAATGCAGGGTCTTTTTCTAGGAACTGTACAATACAATACGCCAGCTGCAAAAACAACAGTAATGTCACTGACAGGATAAACAGGAAGTGAACACATAATTCTCATCTGAATGTTTTAACACAGGCAGTACCTGTGCATGGAAAAGTGAGAGGCTTCTGACGGTGTGAAGAGGAATCAAAACTTTCACCAGAAACTGTTTGTGCTCGGCCTTCAGCGGCAGAGCGAAGCCATTGATGATGCTGACAGGAGACAAACAAAACTTTTACTAACAGCATTCTGGGATTGCTCAACCCTGAATTTATCGCCACATTCAGAACAATGCAAAACTTAGTTTCATTAAATCATCAGGGATTTCTTGCTAATTTAATCATATTTCACAGAAATTGTGCGATAACTTCCAGTTATGAAGTTTTAGAAGCACGACAAAAGTTGCAGTGGATGTCAAGATGTGTAATACTGTACAAATATGGACACTGTTTTTTATGGTGCTTTACAGCCCGTGGAAACTATGTTTTTTCTGTATGGAAACAAATGCGCTTGTCATATAATACCATGAAGGTGAATAAAAACTATTTTTATTTTCGGAAGAACCTTCCCTTTAAGAATGTTTAGATGATCAAGAATAACTCACATTTTATGTAAAAGAAAATCCCAACTGTTAATTAATTGCAATTATACAATTATGTTAAGTGACTGAAATTATGTAAATAGCAAACTTGGGGTGTGTGAATGGCATGACTTTTTTGTCAAGCGCAAACCCTGCCCTGCCATTACTAAATATTTCATTGGTCATGTCAATGACAGTGCTATTTGCCCATACAACTCTAACACCATGTCTACACCGGCCACGAGCGGCGCGGTGCGACAAAATACAATAGAACCTATTATAATAAATTATGCTGTCCTAACTGGATGCAGCGCGACACATCCCCGACAGTAAACTGCGCCTCATTCTATTTAGGAGTATTGTACGGCACACAAGTCAAATAGAGTTTGCAAGGTCTGCTTTGTCGCATCCAGTTGGTGTTAAACAGCCTCTTAGCTGTTGCGCGCAGCTGACAAATGACAACTGTCAGTCCGGAAAAAAAAAAAAAAAATAAAAATCAAACAACATCAAACCTTAATTTGTGGAACATACTGATAGACAGAGATGGGTAGATTACTTACAAATTGTAGCCCATTACTGATTCCAAATTAAAGGACAAAAAATTTAGTTAGTAACATAATCAATTACACATTTTAGGTAATATAATCAGAATACTTTTAGATTACTTTTGACCTAAATCGTTTATCACATTTATTTAAATAGGATAATCTTGTACCATAATGATATAAAAATACAAAGAGAAAAAAAGAACTACAGTGGGGAGGGAAAAAAAAGTATTTAGTCAGCCACCAATTTGTGCAAGTTCTCCCACTTAAAAAGATTTGAGAGGCCTGTAATTTTCATCATAGGGATACCTCAACTATGAGAGACAAAATGAGGAAAAAAAAAAAAATCCAGAAAAATCACATTGTAGGATTTTTAAAGAATTAATTTGTAAATTCCTCTGTAAAATAAGTATTTGGTCACCTCCAAACAAGCAAGATTTCTGGCTCTCAAATACCTGTAACTTCTTCTTTAAGAGGCTACTCTGTCCTCCACTCATTACCTGTATTAAAGGCATCTGTTTGAACTTGTTATCAGTATAAAAGACACCCGTCCACAACCTCAAACAGTCTCACTCCAAACTCCACCATGGCCAAGATTAAATAGCTGTCAAAGGACACCAGAAACAAATTTGTAGACCTGCACCAGGCTGGGAAGATTGAATCTGCCATAGGTAAGCAGCTTGGTGTGAAGAAAAATAACTGTGGGAGCAATTATTAGAAAATAAAAGACATACAAGACCACTGATAATCTTCCTCGATCTGGGGCTCCACGCAAGATCTCACACCGTGGGGTCAAAATGATCACAATAACTGTGAGCAAAACTCCCAGAACCACACGGGGGACCTAGTTAATGACCTGCAGAGAGCTGGGACCAAAAAGTAACAAAGGCTACCATCAGTAAAACACTGCGCCGCCAGGTACTCAAATCCTGCAGTGACAGACGTGTCCCCCTGCTTAAGCCAGAACATGTCCAGACCCGTCTGAAATTTGCTAGAGAGCATTTGGATGATCCAAAAGAGGATTGGGAGAATGTCATATGGACAGATGAAACCAAAATATAACTTTTTTGGTAAAAACTCAACTTGTCGTATTTGGAGGAGAAAGAATGCTAAGTTGCATCCAAAGAACACCATACCTAATGTGAAGCATGGGGGTGGAAACATCATGCTTTGGGCGGTTTTTCCTGCAAAGGGACAGGACGGGAACGATCCGTTCTGTAAACGAAAGAAGAAATGGGGGCCCTGTATGCGTGCGGGGGGATTTTGAGTGTGGAGTGAAAAACACTACTTCCATCAGCAAGGGCATTGAGATGAAACGTGGCTGGGTCTTTCAGAATGACAATGATCCCAAACACACCACCAGGGCAACGAAGGAGTGGCTTCGTAAGAAACATTTCAAGGTCCTGGAGTGGCCAAGCCAGTCTCCAGATCTCAACCCCATAAAAAAATCTTTGGAGGGAATTGAAAATCCGTGTTGCCCAGCGACAACCCCAAAACATTACTGCTCTAGAGGAAATCTGCATGGAGGAATGGACCAAAATACCAGCAACAATGTGTGAAAACCTTGTGAAGACTTACAAAAAACGTTTTAGACCTCTGTCATTGCCAACAAAGGGTATATAACAAAGTATTGAGATGAAATTTTTGTTATTGACCAAATACTTATTTACCACCATAATTTGCAAATAAATTCTTTTTATTCTTTAAAAATCCTACAATGTGATTTTTTCTGGATTTTTTTTTTCTCATTTTGGCTCTCATAGTTGAGGTATACCTATGAAAATTACAGCCCTCTCTCATCTTTTTAAGTTGGAGAACTTTCACAATTGGTGGCTGACTAAATACTTTTTGCCCCACTGTTATCCATTCGTTTGGTGCTGGACACATGAAAGGGCAATGTTTAAACATTACATTACGCAAGGTCCTAAACTGGGGTGTTGTGAAAGGAACAACGGCAGGGGGTTGTGGTTTTTAATGAAAAAGCAATATAATAAAATTAACTCAAAAATATATTAAAATGAAAATAAATCATTTAAAAATAACAAATCAAAATAAAAGATGAAATATTTTATTTGTTTTCCTGCATGTCATGTGATCATTAATTAACGTCAGAGAACGGTGAACATGCAAATGTGATACTTAAGTATTAACTTATGACTTAAATCTCGCGGGGTACCTTCAGCACATTGTGGGATCACAAAACTAGTCATAGGGGTTCAATTTCTCGAAAAATTGAGATTATAATTCATCTGGAAAGGCTGAAATAAAAAAAAGCTTTCCAGTGATGTATGGTTTGAGTCTTTTGTTGGTTTAGGATAAAACAATATTGGGTCGAGTAAAACAATGTGAAAATCGGACGCTGAGGGGTGCAAAAAAAATCTAAATATGAGAAAATCGCCCCTTTAAAAGTTGTTCCCAAATGAAGTTCGTAGCATGCATATACTAAACAAAAAATTACGGTTTTTAATATTATATTGAGGGTTAGGAAATTACAAAATATGCTCATGGAACATGGATATTTACTTAAATCCTAATGATTTTTGGCATAAAAAAAAAAAAATCTATTATTTTGACCCAATGTATTTTTGGCTATTGCTACAAAAAAAACCCAAGCGATTTAAGACTGTTTTTGTGGTCCAGGGTCACATATATTAGGTGAAAGAGGTGTAGCTGACAAAAAAAAGCCTGTGAATCTCTGCACTGCATGTAAATAAGAAATGTGAATTTGTGCATTTTAATGTGTTTGAAAGACAAAGCCTTCCAACCACATGGTTAGATAACCGCTGGGTGATACATTAAATAAAAAATGGAATGTGTCATCAGGAATCGTTATGCAATGTTGAAATGCTGAGGAAAGGGGGAAAAAAACTTCTTAAAACTAAAATGATTTTTGTAAATCCAGTGGTCAAAAGTTGTGTGGCCTCTCAATTTTCTGTGTAATTATAGCCACCCAATTAGTGACTAGTCTTCGTGTGAATGACCACAAAACTGGAAGACTTTCTGAGCATATATAAGTGGTAAGCTATTTTAGAAAGGAAAATTTTAGAGGTTGAAACAGACAGAATGAGGGAGAGTCCAGAAAATTTATGAAGACATAATTAGCTAATTGTTGTGAATAATATGTAAATCATGTAATCAATAGAGTTAAAAGTAGTCCGATTAGAGGATTTAATGGTAAGTAATCTAATTACAGTACTTAATCGTTGGAAATATGAATTACGGTAAACCAGATATTACATGTGAATCAGGTTAATATCCAGCCCTAGCTGGAAGTAAGTTACTGTTTTTGCATCAGATCCATACACCAGTGTTTTTTGTTTTTTTTTTGTTACCTCGTAACCATATTAAAATAGCTGCGAGGTGGACCTTTTTGAACTGTTTTGGGGAAGGAATCCACCCTATATATAATATATTATATATATAATATACACATAAATGGAATAGTAATGTAAGTTTAGAAGTAAGAACATTACATGGGGACGTTCAACAAGTACAAAACGAACCTTCCCAAAATCTCCAACAATTGTTCTGCCGACTCCATGAAGTGCTCAGTTTCATAACACAAACTAAGAATGAGGGAAAATGAGATAGATGCTTGCACTTCTTTCTGCATGTGCAATATATTATGTAAACGGACATATCCCCCACCGTTAGAAACCTCTTATATTTAATTGTTCGTATTTATATTAAAAGCTTGTCCAGGAAAATTTGTTGTTCGTGTAGACTGTCTTCAGGTAAGCTCTCCCGTGGGTCTGCTGTCCAAACAACTCCAGCAGCTGATAGGGGGACAAAGATGGGACAGCACATAAAATGCGGGGAGGGGGGGGAAAACGATGATGAGCAAAACACTAGTGGAAAAAAAAAAAAAGAAGGGCCTTGAGAGATTTTTTAAAAGACCCCCTCCACCGGTAAGAAAAATTTCTGGTTCTATGACTTTTGGCACTGCGGGTTTGAAACTCTGCTCTCCAACAAAAACGGACTAATTGACGCATTCATACACCAGCTGAGAAGAGAAACGAACGATGAGAGAGAGTTTGTGTATGGTGGAGTTCTTTGAACTCAGCTGCATGCAAAGAAGGTTCAAAGGTCCAGGTAAGTTTGAGGTCACAGTCCAGAGCAGAACAACAGCTCCTGCCACCAGGGGTCATTGCCATTTATTTAAAAACAGGGTTCACATGTCTGGGAATGTGGCTGTCATTATTGGAATTTTTTTTCCTTTTCCTTTTTTTGTTTTTCGTGAAAGACGACGAAAGCAGGGATTATTAAACGACGAAACAAAAAGAGTGGAAAAGTTTTACCAGGAAGAGATTCTCCTTGAGATATGCCCTTCCATTTCTAAGGGATGTCTGGAAAGCATAACAGTGTGAGTATACACACACAGAGGAGGGTCGGACGGTGTACAAACCCTCGAAAAACACACACAGAAAAATGGCTGTTGAAAACAACTACAACAGACAGGAGCTTACACAAGGATGAGAGGACCCGAGTACAAAAACAAATATTATCAAGACAACCAGCACCAATATTACACACACCACCACCGGAAATGTGGCCATTGAAGCCTCGTAGGAGGGGTTCATCTCCTCTGGGTCAAACTCATTACGTCACTGGGCGGAAGGAAAAAAGAAGAGTTCGGCATATATTATAGGACACCTGAAGGAAAAAAAGACAAGCAAAAAAGAGACGTAACAAACCATAAAAATACTCTGAGATTAAAATACAGAACACTCACTGACGTTGTCTGATCCTTATTTCACACACACAACAAAAAAAAAAGACAAGCTTTCTTGAAATGTCAAGCTCTAATCAGATTGACTTTATGCAACTTCTGGGAATCAGGGTTCACAAGTTTGTAATGTAGCAGTCAACCTGAGGTGTGTTTCCCAAAAGCATTTTTAGCCAACTATGGTGGTTCAATCTATGGGTACGACGGACACTTAGAATAGGTTGCTGGTGTATGAACCCCTGGGTTGGAGGTTAGTGTTGCGTGTTTAAAAACGCGTTTAGGTGTCAAACAATTTTAGGATTTGATTATTATTTGATGAAATGTATGTTCATTTTATTGAGCACTTTGCATATTGGTAGGTGTGTGCGATTTATCACGATTATTGAGCTGTGGACGCGATAATTTATTAAAATTTCTCCATGATCTGCTTTTGAAGAAATATTGCAGTATCGTGCTACAGCGCACTTTCTGTCAGTTGCAGTTCTGGTGCCTGCGTCTCAATATACTGTACAACGCGACATAAATTTCACATCAAATGTTAACTCAGCGGTTACACTCACAGGGACACTGCTCTTATTTGCAATCACAAAAGTACATTACTTGCATGTGCTTTAAAGCGTTGCAGGTTAAACATTTAATTTTCGTACTGTTCTGACATGCGCATTTTCTGAGTGCATACACCTGAAGTGTGCACACACTAAAAAGCCTGTCAAACAGAGCCTGATTACTGGACTAGAGAGGAAAATCATGTCTCAGGTGTTAAAACAACTTGGGAGTAAGCAACTGATGACGTTTTTCAATTTCTTTGGGTGAACTAGTCCCTTTAAATGTTAATTTAAAACAACAAAACAAAGATTTAGAAAATCACTCATGCTCTTGATGAAGAACTTAAAAAAACAGTTTTGCTTTAATTAGAATATGTATAAGTTATACAGTTTTAAAATGTGGTATATAGTGTTTTATTTTTATATTTGTTCAATTTCTTGAATGCTACTTCTAAATACACCTACTGTACCTGAAAAATATGTTACTGTTTGTTTTGTGGATAGATTATGACCTTGTTCTTATTTTTTAATAAAGATAAAATAATGACAAAGATTTGTATCTCACCCCTGCCCTGAATTGTCTTTGTTTTTAAAATAGGGGAAAATTAGTTTGGCTGTACCTCCTAGAATATTTGCCCAAAAAAAAAAAAGAATCATGACAAAGAATCGTGATAAAATTTTAATTTTCCTGAAAAAAAATCATGATATGATATGACATTTTTGCCATATCGCCGACCCCTATGTATTGGTATATCTCTTTAGCAATTAATAAATTGCTTTGGGTATATCAGAATTATATTGGCCATCTTGATCGCTAAATACTACCATATCAGTCGACCATAATTTAAAAAGCTATTCAGAGTTTCAACAAAAACGCTTTTAACATTTAATTAATGATAAGAAATGTTTATTGAGCGGCAAATCAGCATATTAGAAAGATTTCTAAAAGATCACGTGACACTGAAGACTGGTTAAGTAATCAGAATAAAAAAAAAATAAAAATGACATATTTTTTAACAAAATAATTTTTTAAAGGGGTCATATTATGCTTTTTTAAAGATCATTATTTGGGGTAACAGAATATGTTGACATGCTTTTAATGTTCAAAAAACACATTATTTAAAAAAAATACTGTACATTATTGTAGGTCCTACAATGCCCCGCCTCTCTCAAACGCTTAGATTTCTAAAAAGACCCTCCTTCCGACAAGCGCAGTCTGCACTGATTGGCCAGCTGACC